>QRFB01004859.1:15098-42660 GCA_008931105.1 Oenanthe javanica | reverse complement strand
TTCAGGAAATTTGATGATGAAACTTACAATTACTTCAAGTAAAAGCTGAAAAACATTTTTTTTAAGTATGGCATTTTACAAACATCTTTTTAACTGTTTTTTAGCAAAAAATTATAGATGTCTACTACAAAAATACTAAATGGAACTTTATTTTCAATTAATTCTTACATTCGATTTTCCTCCAAAAATTATTAGAACAATTACTATTTTATAAGATTAATTTAAAAGTTTACTAATAAAAACAATTATATAATTAATTTTGATAAACTAAATGTAAACTTACACTCGTGTGCCAGCAGTATACTTGTACTTTGCCTTGCTTGCCAACCACCTATATGTTACTTTTTATATGCCACTACCGTATTGTTTATTTTCATTACAATATTCATGTTATTTTAGTTCAAAAAATTAAACTCGCAGATATAAATAATCAAGTACACTTGTTCTCTTTCTGATAATATAATCAAGTACACTTTATTCAAGTTACTATCAAACTATACATAGTTAACTAAACTACAGCCTAGCTATCAGCATGTTATTAGTTACTATGGAAGCGAATGACATTTTATTACTACTAAAATGGAGACAAATCTTCACAAAATTTTAAGAAAACTGAGCTTGTAAAAGGGAGATCACATCATCCCTAATATCTTATTAGTTGGGACTCCACATTGAATATTTTTGATCGATTTAAATTCGACTGACTCCGGTCAAATTTGAGATCAGTTTCAGTCAAACAATTCCCAAAATTAAATTTTACCGAATCTGGTCGCATTTAAAATCGGTCATGTTAGCTCCGTAAAGATGAGTATTATCTAGAAGGGGGTTGAATAACTTAATACCCTTTTAAAAAATTAGAGCTTGATATTTTAAAATTTTCTCTTCTCTTTTAAAAATGTTATTAGTCAACTAGTAAATTAAGTGCGTAAATTAAAAGAGAGTAAAAAAATAGATCACAACACACAAGATTTTTATCTTGGTTTGCGATGGCGCAATCCCCTAACGGATTCCCTCAACTCTAGTCCAGTCTCCGAATACCTCCCTGAACTCAAGATTTTCCTACTATAAAAAGATGTAATCCTTATAGCAGCAGAGAAGTATTTACAACCACTATGTATTTATCTCAGACTTTAACTTCCTTTAACCCTTCAAAATACAATAGCAAACCTACTAAATTTATCTTGGAGCGTAACTCCACGCTACCTCCTCACAATCTAAATAGAACCCTTACAAGTTTATCTTGAAGTGTAACTCTCCGCTACCTCCTCAAATACAAGTAAGAAAAAATACAACTCTGCGTAGACTATGTTCCACTAACCTTCTGTAGGTCTTGGATCTTAGATCTTAGGTCTTTCCTCTTCTTCATGGTGCAAAAACACCCACCTTCTCGTCGGCGTGCCTAGGACTTGGGTCTTAAAACAAGGATCATCTCACTTCACTTCACCTCACTAACAAAGTCTAGATAACCAGTACTACGACTTAATATCCCTATTTAAGAAAAGAAAGTTGGTGGACTAGACCGGAGACAAACAAATATATATAGTATAGCTGAAGCAACAGAATATATAAATGTGAGTCGGGGTAAGTCGTTTCATTAGAAGGATGAACCACATGTTGTGGGTGAACGTGTATGCAAGTTTTTAAGTGTGTATGCTAAAGTAAGGTGTAGATAGTAAAACGTATGAATGCAAGCACTTTAAAGTAAATATGCTAAAATAAGTGCGATATGTAAAGCGTATGAATACAATGCACGTACTTAAAGTAAATCTTTTTCTTTTCTTCTTATTTTTGTCCGATATATATGAGAGAGGGTATATGATTTAAACTAAAGGTCGAATATATTGACTTGATTTATATCAAGCTCGTTTTCGAAATCAAGTTGTTTATAAGGTCTAGAACAACAATTAAAAATGACCTTTAAAGCAAACTCGAAACAAACTACTAAGATTCAACGAGTACGTTTCGTTTATGTCGTATCTCGACTTATATGAAATATTATCTAACTCGGAGTCTAACATGGACTAACCTCAAGAACTCAAAATGTTAGGCTTGTTTATGTCATACCTCAATTTATACAAAAACCCTTAACTCGGTGTTCGAAGTTAAAGAATAAACTTACAAATATTTTACGAGTTTATTTTGTTTATATCTCTAAGTAAATATATGAGATTTATACAAAAGAACGCAACTCGGAATATAAGTTAGTTTCTTTCACTAATAATTTAACAAGGAGTCATTTTGTTTATGTCATACATCGACTTATACAAATTGGTCTCAACTCGAAATTAAAGTGAGTTTAAACTTTACAAATATTCTACGAGAGTTTCGTTAAATCTCTAAATAATATATGAGATTTATATGAATATTCTTATCTCGGAATATAAGTTTGTTTATGTCTCTTTTTATTTCAAATAAGGAGATGTTCGTTTATGTCTAATAATATAGACTTATACGAATTGTATCTCAACTCAGAAATAAAATGAGTGAACTTGTTACTTATCAACAAGGAGTCCTTTTGCTTATGTCGTACCTCGACTTATACAAATCGGTCTCAACTTGGAAAAGAAGCTAGTTTAATTATAAAAATTCAACAAGGAGTCCTTTAGTTTATATCTCTAAAAGAGACTTATACGAAATGGTCTCAACTGAGAACTTAAGTAAATTGGGGTTGTTTATGAACAACTTAGTTGAGAAGAGCAAGATATGAAGTGAAAGCTCTTCTAACGGTTATAACAATTTATATATAAGAGAGATCGAACAAACAACTAAAGCTCGAGTATATATAAATCGTAAACAAGACCAACTATATAATACATTTAAAAATTGAATCAAACGAGCTTATATATATAGTAGCAACTGAATATATATAAATACTATAACCAATTTATAACCCTTGAGATCTAGGGAGAAAATAAGAGAAAAAACTTGTTTAGAAGCCAAAACACACAAAATGGAGTCTTCGAAAAATCATCGGAAAGCGATCTTTTGGTATGACCTTGGGGGCAACTATACAAGTCTAAGGGTAGTAGATGTATGGTCTTTGGGTAGCCTAAAGGGACTTGTATGGTTAGTGTTGTAAAAGTGCAAGCATATGGGTTTATAAGTACGAAAGAGGTTAGATCTATGAAGGAATAAAACTTAAAACACTAAAATCTTAATATATTAACATCCGTACGGTTGGATCGTCGAAAAAAAAAATAGAATCATCATTCAGGAAATTTAAAAAATAGAATCATCATTCAGGACAAGACATGTTAAGCAGAAGAAGTATTTTGATCGGTTTGAGTATTATAAAAATACATGAAATAAATTTGAATATTTTTTTTAAAAAAATTCAAATCACTAAAATCTTGATATGTTAACATCCGTACGGTTGACGTTGAAAAAATAATTTTAAAAAAATTTCCACATCACTAAATGCTTAATATATTAATATCTGTATGTTTAGATAGTCGAAAAAATATAATCCTCATTTGGAACAAGACTTGTTAAGTGAAAGATGTACTTTGACCAGTTTCATTATTATAAAAGCACGTGAAATAAATTTGAATATTTTTTAAAAAAAATCCACATCACTAAAGTCTTAATATATAAACATTTGTATCGTTGGATCGTCGAAAAAATAATTTAAAAAAATTCTCACATCACTAAATTCTTAATATATTAACATCTGTATGATTGAATCATCATAAAATTAATTAAAAAAATAGAATCATCATCCGGGATAAGACTTATAATTCGTTACAAGTTAAAATAATATTAAAATATTCAACTTATGACAAATTTAATTCGTCTTAATTTACCAAACTTACGACGGAGAAGATTTCTGTTATAAATTCGTACATATAACTACGTTGTTCTCTATCAAGCTTTTAAATTTCATTTTTCATAATTATATTTATTAAAAATAAATATTAAAATATTTAACTTACGACAGAACTGGAATGCGTCGTAAGTTTTAAATTTTGGGGGGACATTTGCAGCTCAATTTTATTTAATAAAATAATGAATTCATGACATAATTTTTTTCTGTTATAATAATTTATGATAAATTTTACAATCCGTCATAAGTTTGGCACGCCCAATCCTTCCGTCGTAACTTTTTCATATTAAATGCCTTGGTGTAGTGAATGGATACTTGTATTTATAGTTTCAATGAAATCCTAAATAAGAGCAGCATAATTTAATTGATTCTAATTAAAAATTAAAAGTATACAGTTCGATTTGATAAATGTCACTCAAAGTGGGTGCTGGTGACACATGGTAGCACTTAGCAAGTGGCTGTAACTTGTAATTTTGCTTCCTTTTATGTGCCTCGACCTAGGTTTTTCCTGTTACATATCACCACTTCCTATAAATACATATTTAATTGTTATAAATTTCAAATTCACCCGATCATTGTTAGTCTTTGTTCCCTTATATGTATCTATATATACAGGCTTACATTACATACATAATTTAAGATTTAATTGTTATAAATTTCAAATTCTCCCGATCATTGTTAGTCTTTGTTCCCTTATATGTATCTATATATACAGGCTTACATTACATACATAATTCAAGACAACTATGATCCCTACCTTAGGGATAGATTTCATTCTGCTAGTACTCCCTTGCATTTGATTTATACTTTTTTAGTCCAACATGCATGGATAGATAAGAATAAAAATGGTCCACCGCCCAAATAATTTAGAGTGTTTGTTTATCTATTCAATTTTAAAACAAAAGATGTACGGAGCAGTTTATTTAAAATTTCAATTAACATATTATTAAATGCAATTTGTACGTTGTTACATTATATATTTTATTTATTCATAGATTAGATATAAATGAAAAGATTTAATCAATTTTCAGTTCATGAAATGCTTATTCTTTAAAATGATCACCACTTTATTTACAATCTTCCTTCTGCACAATTGCGATCTAGGTTCTATTTGTTGAATTATAAATTTATTTATTTGGGAAATAGCAGGCAAGAAAAATAAATTTGTAAAATATGTGGACCGAATGTTAAGTTACCGGTTCTTCTTTTCTAAGACTGTGTTCACTTGGATAGAATGGAATAAAAGGAGAATGGAATTAAATTTATACTCTTGTGAGATTATGAAAATTGTTTATAATTTTCATTCAATTCCAAACTATTTGAACTAAAATTTTGACTCACATGTTTTGAAAGGAATGCTCATTCCATTTTTTTACTATTTTCCCTGCAATCCTCATCATAACAAATTTAAACTTTCTCATGTTTATTCACAATTTCACTCATATATTTTTCTTTCTACATAAAATTTGTTTATAATTTTTCATTCCATTACTTTCTCATTTCATTCTCACCAAGTGAACACAACTTAAAATCTCAAGGTGTTAGACCATGAATTTTAATATCATGTTAAGTTATATATTCTCTTAAAATTTTGGGTGCTAGGATACCCATCATATTTTATATTCTAACACTGGAAAAATTATTATTTTATTTCCTTGATTCACACATGTTTTTTTATAAATAACTTTTTAAGGCCAAAACAAACCATATCTAGAACATTAACTACAAACTAAAATTTTTAAATGCGTTAAAAATCTTAAAATACAAAATTACAAATCCCATATTTAATTTTCAAATATAAATAGAAAGTAGTCACAAATATGAAAAATCAAAAAACCATCAAATAAGTATGGGAGCGAAGGAGAAATTCTGCCTCGTGAAATGATAGCCGCCACACTCCATAATGAGTAATATGTTTAACTTGTTAAATTTATACCTTATTATTGTTATAAAAAATGATTAAAGAAAAAAAAGTTAAATATTAGAAACTAACTGTTAATATATAATATGGGTGCGTACTACGAGTTTTTTTAGATTTTAAATTTGGATCGAATTTCGAATTTCACATTGGATTTCAATACAAAGTACTTAATATTCAAATCTAAATTGATTCAAATAAAAAAAAAATTAAAAACCAAATTCAATAAAATTGAATTAAAAATGAATTAGACATCCATCAAATCAGAATTTTTTTATCGTCANAAACTAACTGTTAATATATAATATGGGTGCGTACTACGAGTTTTTTTAGATTTTAAATTTGGATCGAATTTCGAATTTCAAATTGGATTTCAATACAAAGTACTTAATATTCAAATCTAAATTGATTCAAATCAAAAAAAAAATTGAAAACCAAATTCAATAAAATTGAATTAAAAATGAATTAGACATCCATCAAATCAGAATTTTTTTATCGTCGTTTTTTGATAATTAACTAATTCATTAATTAAAAACCATACATCTATAAAAATAATCAAAATTTAACAAATACATATTATAAATCAAATGAGAGCTTTATCAAACTATGATGATTGGGTAAATCTTTCACTATAATGCATCTCTCTTGCATATTGCTAAAATATACCGTCTTTTTTTCGAGAGATAGTCTAATGATTTATTGTAGTTGTGAAATATATGTATATTTGATTTTTTACAATCTTTTCGAGAAATTGATCATAATTGTGATACTATACAATTCTTTAACAATGAACTATTATTATAAGAAACCCGCAATAATATCCCGAACATAAAAGCACATCAAAGACTCGTATAATAGGAGAGAACAAAACTCAAAACCTGAATAAAGAAAACTAAATAAATGGATAGAAAAACTCTCGAGGAAGAAACTTATTAACTAGATGGCAGTCCTAAACTCGAATTAGGGTTTTTTCTCTTTAAGGATGAGAGACCGATGGAGTGAGAATAGTTTATCATCTCTACAGCTAACTAAAAGTAAAAAGGACAATAATTTAAAAATAGAAAGAGCAGTATTTAAGTTCTTAATGAAACCATCTAAGTTATTAGAACAAGTCCAATCCTAATGTTAAAATAGATGTAGTTATTGTTATAATATAAAATTAAAAAATACATTTTGGTGCTAAAATAAATTTCATATTTCAATACATGGTTTCAAAATATAACCAATAAATGTAAAATTAAGTAACTTTTCAACTAATAATGTAAAGTATAGTATTGAATTTGCTAAAATAGATCGATATTTTTATATTCATTTACCTGCNGAATAGTTTATCATCTCTACAGCTAACTAAAAGTAAAAAGGACAATAATTTAAAAATAGAAAGAGCAGTATTTAAGTTCTTAATGAAACCATCTAAGTTATTAGAGCAAGTCCAATCCTAATGTTAAAATAGATGTAGTTATTGCTATAATATAAAATTAAAAAATACATTTTGGTGCTAAAATAAATTTCATATTTCAATGCATGGTTTCAAAATATAACCAATAAATGTAAAATTAAGTAACTTTTCAACTAATAATGTAAAGTATAATATTGAATTTGCTAAAATAGATCGATATTTTTATATTCATTTACCTGCAATTTTCCACTTGCATGCCTATGTGTCAATTATAGCTACATCTATATTTGGTTCTAAATATAGAACCAAGTATAACATTTTTCTATTTTAACACCTCCTATAACATTGTATTGGATTGTTATGTTTTATAATTGATACTATATTATAGAAATAGCACCTCCCCATTGCATTGGATTTGCTCTAAACAAGAATTTTTTTTATCTAAACCAATGAACATGAATCAAAACAAATTACGATAAATAAAATTGGTTTATAAATTCATATTTAATGAATTGAGTTAAAATTTTTAAATCGGTCTAATTAAGTTGAGTTACTAAAGTGATTTAAATTTGGCTAATCCAACCCATAATTAAATTAAATTATTAAAATGATTTATAAGCCAATTATAAACATCCGTAGGGTAACGCGTAGTGATATTTGAAACTACTGCTTGTAGTAAGAGAAAAAAGTATTGTTATAAAAAGTGATATTGAAAATTCAGTGATATTTTGTATATGTACATATTTTAAGATATAATTAAAAAAGAGTAATATTATAGAGAAGGTTTGATACAGAAAATTTTAGATATCTCTCATAAAATCTGGAAAACAGATTTTTTTTCCATTAGGGAACAACATTCTAGAAGATTTATAATAAAGTACTTTTTCAAAAAACTAACTCTTAAATTTTATCAATTTTTTTTAAAAATATTTTTTAACAAAAAAATTGATGTTGTAATTCATAGGGGGTAATTCGAGTTGAGTGGAACCGAGTTTTCAGCAAACAATTTTGAGTTTGGCATTTCTTAACGAGCCGAATCGAAAGAATAATTTAAGTGAACTCAAATTTTTAACTGAACTAGACGAGTCGAACCAAATCTGCTAACAAGATCAACAATATTTAAAAAACTAAAATTGTAAAATTTTAAACTAATTTGTATATAATTTAATTTTAAAAAAAATAATATTTAGTAATAATTTATTTGTAGTTATAAGTGAGGTTGGGTTCGAACCGAATTATCAAATTCGGATCAAATTTTTGTCAAGTTTTACACATATCAATTCGACTCGTTTAAATAAACGAGTTCAGATATTTATTAAAATTTTATTTGTATATAAATTTGAATCGAGCCAAATATGATTAAATAAATTGAAGCTCAAGTTGTTCATGAGAGCTTAATTTGAATTTTACCTCTACCCCTAATCATATGCAACACTAACAGCAAACGTGATCGTAATCTAGTCTGACTAGTGGACAAGTTTAGAGTGGCGTAATCCGACTACACTGATTTTAAAGACATAAACTAGTGGCTTAAGAAAATGCAGATGGAGAATGTTAATGTTGAACTTATTCTTTGAGTGTGGTCCATTCATCGTCTGAGATTATCTCACGAAACTTACGTAAGGTGTCAGTGTTTTTTAATGGGATATTTTTATAATTATATATAATTCTGTGTAATTATACGAGAACCAGAAAATTAGGTGAGTTAACATAACATTATTCTCCAACCAAAAACTCATCTTACTTTAATTTATTTTAAAGAATTTGAGATCCTATTCGATTTATATTACATTAAAAGGTCAACGAATTTTTCGTCTCACCGTAAGAAATGGTTACTAATACCTTCTTTTTTTTTTTATCGATATTTTAGCTTTTGATTTGCAATAAAATTGTTTTTGTTTTTGTGTAAAAAGAAACTAGTGCCCAACCAGAATATTTTAGATGCGGAATTATATTAAAATAAGGAATTTTTGTATTAGTATAAATTTATATGATTCTTCTTTTTTTGTGGAGGCCGAATATTCTTGCATTAGATACTTTCTTATAACTTAATTTTTAGATAAAGTTGATTTTAATTTTTTTAAAAATAATAATACAAAATTCAAATCAATCTTCCACAACTATATATTAATAAAAAATAACTGTTAGATTAAGTTTACGAATATATAATTTTTCACATAATAAAGGAAGTTTTATACACTAAATGTATTTCAAAATGGATTAAACTTGATTTTTATGAATTTATGTATTAACGGGAGTTTTATGAGAAAGTGTTCAGCAAAAAATAAAATGCAGAACAACCATGCACTTCACCCTATATGTCCTAATCCAGTATATGTTCGTTCATTAGTCATAACCTATATGTTCAGGCGTCGTAAGAATTTGACGAAAACACACGATGAATAAAATTTTTATGAAGTACAATATCTAAAATGATCCGATACATAAACTTCATGTACACACAAAGTGCACTTTTAGATGTTCGATGAGAAATGAGTCGGATGAAAGGGAATATATCAGATTAATATTTTGAATAATGCAGAGAATGCAACCAACCTAAAAGGGATGATGTGAAGTTGCTCTAGAAACACCTGATAATTTTGTAATTTGTTGGCACATAACTTGAATTTAAAATAAGTACTTCCTTAGTACGGAAACTGATAATCAACTAGTATCATATATTGTAACCGAAATAGAGACTGCTAGTACAAGACTACAAGTTGAACAACACTGCACTGATCCTTCATCCTAGTTTGCACTGCTATCGCTTGCTACATATATAATAAAACAGCCTTTCTTTAATTTTATATTTGTGTAATTGAAAGAAAGCGATAAAACAGCTTCTCCCTATCTGGATTCTTGACTACATCAAAACTGAATCCATCAACATTGTTCATGAAACCATATTTTCTGTTGTCCGTGCATTAAGTTTAGAAGACAGGTCTAGTTGCAATAATAGAGTTGCAAAAAGTGATATGAGCAATGGATTTTGTCTTAAGCAAGCCATGAAATCATCCCTGCAAATCCTCCCATCGCGGTTGCAATCAAACAATACGAAGAGTTCATAAATCTGCAAGTGTATGGTGGATAAAGCTCAGGCAAGGCAAAATATAAAAGGGAACCAAATATAACACATCAAAATATTATTATCTTGTTTTATTCCTTCTGATCAATTACACGTGGCATGAAACTTAGTCAAATCACCTCATCCTCATTTAAGTTTGGCAGTGCCATAGTAATGGATTGTCCCAACTGTTACAAATGCTTTTAGATATTAGTAATTCGCAATGGTTTAGTTAGTATATTAGGCAATATTCTATTCAGTATATTACGGAATCTAGTAAAAACAGACGAATCGCACTTCCTGCTGTGAAATGTAATGATTTCCACTANATTTTCTGTTGTCCGTGCATTAAGTTTAGAAGACAGGTCTAGTTGCAATAATAGAGTTGCAAAAAGTGATATGAGCAATGGATTTTGTCTTAAGCAAGCCATGAAATCATCCCTGCAAATCCTCCCATCGCGGTTGCAATCAAACAATACGAAGAGTTCATAAATCTGCAAGTGTATGGTGGATAAAGCTCAGGCAAGGCAAAATATAAAAGGGAACCAAATATAACACATCAAAATATTATTATCTTGTTTTATTCCTTCTGATCAATTACACGTGGCATGAAACTTAGTCAAATCACCTCATCCTCATTTAAGTTTGGCAGTGCCATAGTAATGGATTGTCCCAACTGTTACAAATGCTTTTAGATATTAGTAATTCGCAATGGTTTAGTTAGTATAGTAGGCAATATTCTATTCAGTATATTACGGAATCTAGTAAAAACAGACGAATCGCACTTCCTGCTGTGAAATGTAATGATTTCCACTAATGTCACATTCTTTGAATGCAAATTCACAAGCTCTCCCGAACAATGGTTGCTTCAGAACATGAGCTGATCCCAGCAGAAACTGCAAAACGTACATATTTTAGTCAATATACAATTATGTAAATTGCATGATGCAACCAACAATTGGAATATGACATATCTAACCAAGGAACTATGGTCCCCGGGTTCAGTTTTCAGCTAAAATAACAAAATATAGCAATTGGTTGCATCGCTAGCACTATACAATAATCTAAATGAACCGAAATAAGTTTTTTCTGCTGCTTTTTCTCAATCAAATATGGCATCAGATACAGAAGAAAAATAGTAAAAATCCATCAACACCAACACCAAATTAAGAAAGAACCTGAACTTGTGGACATTACCGTAAATAATTTCATTTACTGTATAATTAACTTGCAAATATATTTTCTGACAAAAAAAACTTGCAAAAATATATTTAAAACGTGTATAAAATGGGAAGGATCAGAGGCAGCTGTGGCTTGTGATCTGTGGGGAAAAGAGACAGACACACACACAGTGAAGGGGGGAGAGAAAGACCTCTTTAAATGTTATCTGACCAGTCTTCTTGACGTCAATAAATCCAAATACCTGGAAAAAAAAATCTCTGAACGATATGGAAAGTACTAATGACTAATGAGAATGCTTCCTATTTTGATAACTTCTCAGCAACAGGAATTTAGAGGTCGTTATTAATGTTTGCAGGACCAACTTTGGAGGTCTGTAACCCATGCAATGACATATGGCCCTGTTTATAAGGGGGCCATATTTTTTTTAAAATAGTTTTATACATACATACATACAAGTTTATATCTCGTGGTCTGCGCAATGAATATTCTTTATTTTATTTAAAAATATCACGTGTAGACATATTCTTATATAGTTTTTAGTTTATTTAATTTGTGTTTGTATTTAAAGAGGATAAAAATTATGTGTTTTGTTTAGAGATGTGTTTTAATTAGAAAATTAATGTTTAATAATTAGGCTTAATTACTAATTAATTAACTAACCAAATACCGACCAACTGATTACCAAACTTTAACGTTTAAGATTTAATAATATTAGTTTATATCACGTGCGATGCACGGATCAAATTCTTTTAATATTTTAATTTTTTTATATAATTTTAATTTAGTTTTATTTTGTTAATAATAATTTAAATTTTATTTAATGTTATATCTATGTATTTTTATATAATTTTTCATATACTTTAATTGTATTTATGCTTTACAAAGTTATAGGATAATATTTGGGTGTTTTTATTTAAAGAGTGTTTTAGTTAGGAGATTAAAGTGATATGTGTTTAATTAAGAGATTATTGTTTAAAAATTAGGATTTTATTTATATTTATATTTATATTTTAATAGGATAATGTTTAAATATTTTGTGTAAAGATGTATTTTAGTTAAAAGATTAAAATGAGCAGTGATAAAATTGAGATAAGGAAGTCAATTATATTTATTAGAATTGTGTTCGATCTAAACTAATATATTATTATATTATAAATTAAGTAAATTATATATGCTTAACCTTTTTTAGAAAGTACTTTCAATTTTTTTGGAAGGCGTTAAACCAACCAAACGACCAAATAAACCCATGTTCGCATATAATATTATAGTATAGATAGTATGAGATATATTTAGAATCAAAAACGAAATAATTTTTTTAGATTTATATTTTTTGAAATAAACAGTTACTATTTTATTATATGGGATCCAATTTTGATAAATTCACTTGGCGCTTTTGAATAGTTGGAGGGGCCCCTGAATGTTTGATAGTCTTTAAGCACATATAAAAGCATGTAAAATCTATGACTTTTTATGATGAACGATATATAAAATTCAAAAACTCTTTTTTGTTAAAACATAAATCGGGAAAATGATAAGTGATGCTATCAATACAAATTACTACTAATAAGCAAAAAGGATTGTTTCCGACCTTTTCAGAAAAAGGACAATGCTTCAGTCTCAGATATCCTAAGAAGTTGCCTATTCCAACATGTCCCCTACAGGAGAAATTATATACAAACATAAAAGTTTAGCAAAACTGAATTTGGATCAACTTACACAAATTTAAAAGAGAATATATTATGATCGAGTGTAGCAAGAAAATATCAAGGCTCCATACCTGGGGTCTGGTTTCATTGAAAGAAACCTATCCAGAAATTGCACAGCTTCCAACGAGCTTATATGGTAAGTCTGAAAACAGAAACTACAAAATATTAACTGTAAATTATATACTAATAGGTTTATTATTTAAAACATGAAAATATGATGATTTATTCAAGAGGTTTAAATCCATTATGAATTGTTTACATGAACCGAACCGAACCAAAAAAGATGATAATTGGACAGACCAACACCAGATCAGTCATGTTGGCCAAATTTCTACTTTAAAAACCTGGCTTGCATCAGTTGAGATATCTACAGCAGGGACATCTATATTGAAGTCTGATGCAGAAATTAATTCATGCCAGATGCAATTATGGGGAATTCGCTAAAACAGATATACCAATCACTTGAATGTTTTACGAGCAGCCACACAAGTGACAATCGCTGACTTTGAACCAAATCGCCAACAATTCAAGAAAAAACTCTATTGCTTACTTCCTGAATTTGGTCTTATAATGCAATATAAAATCCAAGTACATATAATATAAGATACTCCCTCCGGTCCATTATACAGGGCGTTTGACTTTTTTACACATATTAAGGTGCTTCAAAAATGTAGTTAACTTAAATGTTTTTTTATTTATTTGTTTTGAATAACAATATATTTGGCTATTGGACTTTGCCCCAAAGCCCATCTTCAAACACCTCTTCTTCTTCGACATGAAAGTGCTTTCCCCAATTAAAACCCTCGAGACAATTGATATGTCCAACATCAATGAACCACAATTTCATTTGAAAATTCAGAGGGCTTTGAAGTTTTTCCTCACGATTTAAGAGAAAACTTATTTATATATTCACATCACATAGTAGAGTCTTCTAATGGTTTCTTCTGTCTTGATTATTTAAGAGAGTTATCCTACGTTGTGTCATCATCAAAAGCTTCTGTAACACCCTTATAATCAAGACAGAAGAAACCATTAGAAGGCTCTACTATGTGAAGATTTAAATAAGGTCTCTCTTAAATCATGGGAAAAAGCATCAAAGCCATTTGAATTTTCAAACGAATCGTGATTCACTGATGTCGAAAATATCAAATGTCTCGAGGAGGTTCTAATTAGGGGAAGGGTTTGGGGAAAGCACGTCTATGTAATGAACATGAACGTGTAATGGAGAGTAAACGAGGAGCTTTTTTTTCTTAACAATAACAGGTTTCTCAGGTTACTCAAGGCTATAGGTTTATTAGAACTTTTGGAAACCCTAATGTTAGTCTATCACAGTGTATTTGAAGAAGAAGAAGAGGAGTTTGAAGAAGAGGGGCCTTGGGGCAAAGTCCAGTGCAATATAATTTATACAGAAAATCAAATAATGGCTTTTAAATCCCAGATATAATATAAGCAATCAAAATTTCAAGAACAGCTATTACAAATTTCTATGGGTGGCAAGACAATGCTTGCCATTGTTTTCTTTTAAACGCTTACAATGTTATATCATATGTACTAATAATCATACTGTTCAGTAAAAAATTGAATGAAAAGAATTAAAATTCGCAGTATGCTATTGCGAATGAAAATAATGATAAATCTCTAATCCCATCAAATAATATTATAGACAGTATTACTATAATCGTAATCCAACAATTAGTAAAACAATTTATAGACTCACCATTTCCATCTTGGCCATTTCAACCATATATAGTGATGGATTCACCTATAAAAAACATAAAAAGAGTATCAGTACAAGAATAACAGCTTTACAAGATAATAAAATCAAACATTTCTGCTCGACACAACTAAAAAATAATACATAAAACTAATTATGTTGATTTAATTCATTCAAAAAGTGTAATGTTGTCCTATAATTGAGCTCAAGATCAAATGACTCAACAACATTTTTTTATTCAGATCTGGTTGGACAGGTGCAAACTGGCTCATATATGTAACTGCATTATCAGGAAGAAAAAAAAGAGGAAAAAAACAGTCTACATATAGATACATCACTAAGTTTAATCCAGAATAACTGATAATAAAAATGTAAAGGAGAAAAGAAATGTTTAGCATTTAGCACTCTATAGGCTCTGTAATGTGTAGAGTCTTAGGATCACTAAATTTTAATCCAATAAAGTATTAAGTTTATTTATGGGAAATGTCATGTCTTACTTGCGCAGGTGGAGGGTCTCTGTGCAAATATCTTATAGGAAGGCAGCCATCAATAGTATAGTATTAGTAGCAGTATGCTATTTAGTAGTAAGGGTAGTTAAGTAATTTCAGAGTTAGTTACTTGAGCACTATAGTCTATAAATAAAAGTAGGGGACGTATTTTGATTAAGCAATTGATATTTGAAAATAAAATGAACATTCCACCACTCTCTCTCTCTCTCTCTAGTTTTCTTCTTCTCAGCTATCCCTCTTCTCAATTCTCTCTATATCTCTCTGATTTCTCTCTATTCTCACTCTGACCTCTCTCTATCTGCCTCTATTCCTCTGTTTGTCTTTTATTTGCTGCTTTATAAATCAAAAAACACCAAAAACAGTAGTAAAACTAGTCAAGGAACTTGTAATTCCCAACAACATCTTAACTTTATGAAGGGGCTGCAGTGTCTTTGGAGCACATATATTTTTTATTTGTGTAAAGCTTTTAGAAGTAGAAAAAATTGTGTAGTAGGTCAAACACGAACAACCTTTCCCACTGTACTGAGGATTTGTGCCAGGAAAATGAATGCAAGTTAATTCTCGTAGTAAATGCTCAATATATCTCTTTTTTTGGTATTTGACAGTATAAAAGTATCTATGAATCCTGTTTCACAAATCCATGTCAATCCTCGTTGACCTTTACTTTAGCAACCTTGTAATGCACAATGTTATTGAATTATCTCTCCATAGGACCATACTGTAATATAGTATTTCAATGTAAATAGAAAATACAATATTAAATCACAAAACTATTCAAGGTGCTGAAGAATCGGCTGACACAGTTCAGGTATGCTCTGGATTACGAGAAATATCTTTGAAACATCTACATTACAGACAGATGTAATATTCCGATATTATTCAAAATACATCTCTAATATTTGATCAATGACTAATTGTGTCCAAAAGCTTTTTTACCTAATTAACCTTCCTTGGCCCCTTTCTGGTTCATCCAACATTATGGATGACCTTCACATCACACTCTTTTAGATGTAGAATATACTGTCGAGTAAAGTTAGTAATTACATGGCTATTACAGGGAAAGAACATCAGCAGGAGGAATGGATTCTGAATCATATTAGAGATACTACAATTTTAAATGTAGTAATTTGATTACAGCTCTTTCTCGATTGTGTTATGATCATAGTTGCATGGTTCGTGGGTCAGCCTATGGAACCCCGATCCAGTTCCCTCGTACCGGAACACGATTCCTCTTCGACCCGGATCGCTGGGGTTCACGCTCCAATTCGCCAACTCTAGCGATCCACCTTTAACTCTAGCGATCATTATGTAAAAGAGTAGAAATAATAATAATAAAAAAAGAAGATAGCTTGACATTATCTAGATTAAAATTATTTTTGAAAGGTAAATCTCTAAAAGGAATAATAAAAGGACGAAGTGGGGAAGATAATGCAGATGGAAGACAAGACACGCCAAGACACATAACACATGCCTCGATTACAAGAACAGATTGTAATCTCCTTAAAAATAATGTTTGAAAGTCCTCACCACTTTATTAGTAATTTTAAAATTTTACATTTTTTGATTAATTTTTATATTTTTGGTTAAAATAAATATTTTAATTATAAAACAATAACTAAATCATAAATGTAATAACAAATAAATACATAATATTTATTTAAAAAATAACTATAGAGAGGGATCCTTGTATCGATCCGTGAACCCGATTCATGACTCGTCGTACCCGATTCATGCATACTAACGTCCCACGTACCCGTACTCGTACCATGTACCCAATCGACCCGTGACCCATGCAACTATGGTTATGTTGATAGCTGGAGATCCTGAAAGGAGGTTATTGAAAAAGGTTTGGTTGTATAATTGTATCAGTGTAGGCTGTTTATATTGAAGGTCCTTCAAGTGAACCAAATACATGAGAGCCTCGGGGTGAGGGTGAGCCTGACTATTACAAATTGATGGAGATATTTGTGACTTGTGAGATTCTGACTTCCATTTGATATTCTCGCCAATATCGTACGTACAAAGTAAGCTTTTTTCCTATACAACTGAGAATCCCACTTATTTCTAAAGGTTTGAGGATTTTTCCCACTATTGCAAGTCTGAAGTGCTTAAATTTGGACACAAAGACATTGAGTTAATGAAATAGCATGTAAGCTGTACCCTGTCTATAATCTAAACAAAAGTCCAGTCAATTCGCCTAAAGATTAAGACCAAAAGCTTAAAATCAAGTGAATTTAGTGCGTCTTACCATTGTTCTTTTCTTACATACAATATTTCGAAAACAATAACGAAGGTGGAATATGTACATGCAGGACATACCTGCTTCAATTCATTTGCTTTAGCAAGAAGCATCACATCACCAAAGGAATGAGATGTTTGTACAACATTGAGAGCAATACACATAGCATAAGAACTCTGCACATGTATTAACATTGCCAAAAGTTAATCAATTTATAAAATAATTGTGCAGATTGAAAAATGTTTAGTATGCAATTATAGGTAAATCGGTCCGAAATTGTAAGATGAGTAAAACAATTATATGCAAAATCAGGTTGTCTTAGCCCTCACTTGCTATTTCATTTGGCATCATAATGACTACACCAAAGAGGCAAAGACTACACAAGGAAAACCGCAAACTTAATACAGATACAAAAAACACAGTTTCGATGCAAATGATCCTTTGCCGAAGCAGATCGACCATTTACATGTCAACCACATTTTTGGCCTCTTGATGACACATAAAGAAGGTAACTGTACCATAATTTCCACTTTTCAAATCGTAGAACAGCAAAAGCAAAGTGGTAAAATAGGCTTACTAGATGCTCATTCCCCCAAAAAGCCTGCTCTCAAGGGCCAGCCCACGAAATAGAAGCAGCCTGAGAACGACACTGAAGTTAATCCATGCAGGTATGAGGTACCACCCACAACCTAATACCATATAGCACATGACAATCAAACCAGTCCATAGTCTGAACTCAGGCCTGGCCTTCCACACCATAATACCTCCTTGGCCCAAATCTGGCCCCACCACTATGCATACGACATGTGGCACCATAAGCATCTGCTGCCTTTGTCTCTCAAGCCTCACACAACATACATTCTTGTCGAGTGCGACTCAAACAACCCTGACAATACTGTATCAGCAAGTAAAAATCACCATACCCTAGTCTAACTGTACAGCTCATGTGGTCCCTTTACATACTGAACCCCTGCAAATACTCTTACAATGAAATATTCCTGCATTAATAGCTCAAAGGTCAATACTCTTACAGTGGCAAATGCTCTATGCATTCTCTCTATTACTCTTTCTAGAATCTAGCAGGGGTCCAAACCATTTACAAGGAGGTGTACTGCAGGTCTGCAGCATCCAATCCTATCATGCACATTTTCTTGTAGGTTCAAAGAGTCCCAACTGCGAACGAATCCAGGATCGACTCAACTAAACAGAACATACCAGTAGATGACTGAGATTTATCACAACATTTCAAATATGTGATGATATCCTATAAAATAGCCCAATTCATTACGGCCAAAAACCCCCAGCACGTGGTGGCCCAGATCAACAAATACATACAAAAATATACTCCCTCTGTCCCATTTATTTTGTCCACAAATAGATTTCCATGTTTTATTCAATCATAATAAATAAACTGATAGTTACCAAAAATGTGTATAACTTTTCATAAAACTTAACAAAATTAACACTTAATTTACCATATTAATTGAAAGTGGACAAAACTTTTGAGACAAACAAATTAGGAAACGAGGCAATATAAACACTAAACAGGATGGAGGGAGTATATGAAAATCAGTTCCAACGGAAGAAGAAAAAGTCATGCACTCCCTGGAACGTGTTGCCCCAAGATTGGGTTGTCAGGTCCGGAAGTGACGCATAAAGGCACTCACATTCTTCAGTGCACCTGACATGCTGATTGGTCCCCCGTGAAAGCTAGCAGCGTACCAACCAAGTCATCCTGCTGGGCCCCGTGGTCCTGACACGTTTCCTATATCCAATGGTCCAAATACTCAAGTACCAGACCAAAACCCTAGTCCTTGGCCTATATATAGCCTAAGAATTAGAGTATTGAGAATATTCACTATTTTATACACTCGCCTATACATACACCTGATACACCTATTTCTGTACCATTCCTTATCTTCACCATAAACCCGTATTTGATTCTCATGCCGGAGGTGCCGCAGAGCCACCACCTCACTGCCAACATTGTTTTGTAGGAACCCAACCAGCATCTACACCACAACTCCAGTGAGAGGAGATCGGGACCCGAACAGATCCAGGCATTACCATGTGAAGTTTGACATTCAAAAACATGCTATGCAAAAACTGTCACTACAGACTTAACTGTATTCTTGTTCTTTACAGTTACAGATATATTGCATATAAGAAGCTGTGATATTATAAACATATTTTTATAAACAAACTAAAGAAGAGACATCAGAAAACCACAACACAACAAACATTAATAAACTAACTCACCCTCTTGGCAAATTGCACCGCGTTCTCCTTTTGATTGACCTGGGGCAAAATAACAGGAAGATACTCAACCTGCAACATTTCACAAATTAACATAAATAACGCAGAAGCTAAAACAGAAAAACAAGAAGCATATACACAGTTTATTATGTTTACACGTGTGTACAACAAAAGAAACACAACATAATGGATTAATACCAAGTCATAGGATCATAAAGATTTAGTGGGAGAAACACAAACGAACGTTTCAAGTCAAGACCGAGCATCTCTTTTGCATTAAGTATCACAAATTTTATACGGTGAATGTTAAGGTGTGGATTGCTGAAACAGGGGGGGATCTAGAATATTTTTTATGGGGGAACCAACTATTTGTTGGGAAGACACCCTTATTAATTACAATTTTTATGTGGGCACTTCTACATTTTTGTTTGAATTTTATTGGTAAAAAATTGACACAATTTTTTTTGAAAGGGGACACGTGCCCCCTGTGTCCCTTCCTAGATCAGCCCATGTGTGGAAAGCAACTACTGCAGATGCTTTATATGATTAATCTCAATCAGTAGCATCCATAAACTTTTGAATAGAACAAGCATTCTTTAATACATATTTTCAAAGAAGTGAGCTATTATAATAAATAAAAAACAGTCATCACATGAATAGTTTGGTTGAAAACAGAAAAACCACACAAACTTCTTCCTTATACTCCCTTGTGCGATATTTAATTAGTGGGTGGAGGACCATCATCCTCACATTCTCATCATATTGTATATCACAACGAGAATGAAAATAAAAGGAAGAGATATAATAATATATTGTTCAGCAGTTTACAATTATAGGCTAGTCCTGTAATTCTGCGTATATATGTAATTGATGTGTACGTATAATAACTGATATATATAAGAAAAGATTTATACTGCAAATAGCCTTCCCCGTTAATTTTTCTCCAAATTCTCTTGTGGAAATAAGAGGGTAAAAGATAATATTATACCTCCATAAAATTGTGAAACTGTGTAAACATTCTGAACATAAGCCTAGCTAGTGAAATATTCCCCCTGGACAAAATGGCCATAGTTGTACACAGAGTTATTCAGGTGCTACTGAAGAGAGCAACAAAATAATTTTCTGAAGAAAAGAAAAATCCTACCATGATTGATCAAAGTGTACATGGGGATAACGAACAACCACAGGTTGAATAGCATATCCAGGAATAAATGCACCGAGTTGGAATGAGATGAGAGATCTTCCATTCGTCGTAGTTCCTTCAGGAAATAAAAGAACTCTAGGAAACCTACTGCAGGATGCCTTTCTCTGTTTTCAAATCCTTAAAAGCAAGATTCTGTATCAAATAGCTTATATAATAGCATAATTTGAAGAACTTAAAAAGAAAAAGCCAATGACCTGTTAAATACCATATGATAACATATACCGAAACCATTAATTCCAGTACTATTTCTATATTTCTGAATACTGATAACAATACATTATGACTTATAAGTGTAATAAGAAGATTTTCTTACACAATATTAGTCTAAAGGAAAACAAAACAGAGACATAAAACCTGATCAAATGATATTAACCTAAGAGATAACAAAAAGTACTTGCAACTTTAAGTACAATACAGCCACATCTTAGAAGAGCGAGTCTACACAGAAAGGAACAGAATCTTTACTGTGAGCTTTATATAAGAAAGGCAGCAACAATAAAACTACTGGTTATGCTAGAGCCAGCAGTAGAAAAGGCATGCTTCAATATTACATGAGAGTGACCGAAGTAATTCAAGTGTTATCCCCAGTCTTTTGGCCTAGTTTATCCCCTATTCTTTGATAACAAGAGGTTGAGTGTTGGAAATCGTTAGAGGCATGGGAATGTGAATGTCAGGGAAGGGTCCCTGCCAAAACCCCATCTTCGTAATTTGTTTTTTTTTTTTATAAAAAAACTAGTGCTATGCATAATGACGATTTAATTTCCAGTGTTTTCTATTGTACAAGTACTTCTGATGATAGCAATTATTGTGAATTTTAACCCAAATATACAAATAAATAAGGTAAGAAAGATATTATTAATTTATCCAGTCAACTTTTGTTTTTGCTGACCAAGATTTCAGCTTATGTTCATTCAGAGATTAATGGCCATCAGCGCATGACCTTGATGATCATCCTTTTTCCATCTCAAGCTAATTATTACAAAAATAGAACAGAAATGCAGTAATTAGATTGAGAGGGAAAAATGATAATTAAAATATGGCATAATGCCATGTTAGGATTATTAATAAGTATATCAGAAAATAGTATAATGGCAAGAGAATAAGAAGATTATATGTAGACACCACATTGTCCTTGCAATCAAAATTAATTAAACTAGAAGGAATACAAATTAGATACAGACGACATATAGCTTTTTACCTTTATTTCACTTACAGCATGCTTTCTTGATGATGTTGAAAACCTATTGACATATATAACCTGGATGCATTGATATGAAAATGAAAACACAAAAGCAGCGTATCAAACTACAAGTAGTGAACTCGAGAAAACATTAAAATGAAAAATGACATATATCCAACACCAGTAAGCCTAATCATTCTACAATACATACCTGCATAGCTCTGATGATGGTACCAACGACGGGCATGGAATCATGGGAATCACTAGCAACGATAGTAGGAAATATTTCATAGAAAAAGAAAATTGGGTCAACATACGATACATGATTAGATACGATAATAGGAGCAGCATCCCTCGGAGCAGGTTTCCCTCTTCGTTTTATCCAATGATACCTTCCACGTTCAAAGAAATGAAAATCATATTAGTAACTACTGCTTAGGAAAAAGAACAAAACTTGCACATAAAAAAACCTAACTGAACTTTCAGAAACGTCTTAATAGTCAAAACAAACATTATTTTTCACGAACATGTAGAAGTCAGCTTAGCTGTTTAGTCAAAGAAAGCATGCAGGATACAACAGCACTGCTAATTTCAAGTACTACGGATCAGAGGCGGATTTAGGGGGGATCAATACCCCTCCGCCCTCAAGCAACGACTATAACCTGCTGTGTGTTCATATACTATCCTGCTATATATACATGTATGCCATACATCTTTACTATATATTTTGTACACATAATGATTGGAGATGGTGTTTAACAAAATGTAACTCTAATATATTTTACTGTCTATGTATCTTTTCTTTACTCATGTATCTAGGATCCAGCTGTTCCAAATGGCGGTGTCGCCTCATCCAAAAATAACCTTCATAGAACGAACGAATTACACATTCACATTACCAAAACCACACTAGACGTTCAGTTTATAGAACTAAGCTAAATAGAAGGGAAACCCCGGGACGGGATACTGACTAGCTCGTCATGCTCAACAAACTCAAAAACAGTCGTAAAGCCAATTGATTTAGGGCAAAAAGCCACCTTGCCCGTCGTTTGATTGGCGGAACTTGATTGAATGAACTGTGGATTAATTTTAGCTAAATAAATACACTATAACTTCATTTTTTTTCCCTTTTAACAAATAAAATTAATAACATTTATTGATGCGGAACACGGAGTTATGGTGCTATTGATTGTTTATTATTATATATTTATTTGTAAAGATAAATGAGTTGTTATTGATTAGTTTAAATATATTACAAATAGATAATTATCTTATTAAATATAGCAGTGGATAATTATTAGGTAATAGATATCAATTAGGATTAGTTTGCTATTTTTTAGGATCTTACTTGTTCACCAAGTTTTAGGATTTTATATAAACAACTATAATCTTCATTATTGAATAGAGTTGATTATTATGAATTAAATCTACGGATTTTGTGTGTTCTTGTTGATTCTTTGCGGAGATGATTCTCTGCGGAGATAGCCATTATCCCCTTATTTTACCCTTTTTCTAACCCTTGTCCTACATCAAGTGGTATCAGAGCCACCGTTCCAGCCAATCACCATCACCAGCAGCCGCCATCCAGCCACTTGCCAGCCGTTCGTCATCCAACTACCTCATCCAACTACCAGAGCCACCGTTCCTCCACTAGAAGCCACCAAAAACCACCAGCAACCCCCACTAGCAGCCTACACCAGCCACCAACCTCCACCGCCAACGACCACCTACACCACCAGCATATTCCCTAGTCCCTGCAGTTTTAGAACTTGCATAACAAACTAAAGTTCCTGATTTTCTTGCAGAAAATATGATGAAAACCCCCAAAGCAAGATTTTGAGATATCCTGTGCTGAGACAAATCGTTTAGCCTTATCTATTTTACTTTCATTATTGGATCCATACAGCCCTGATTATGCAATATCATACAGGAAGTGACAATATTATGATGGTTTAATTGCACATTTGAAATATGAGCAAGAAAGATCATTAACAGAAAAGATAACGGAGTTATGTAAAGGCCTGATTGCTAGATTAGAGATACAATGGTAAACTACTGGAGTTGTAAAGAATGAAACTGAGCCTATTAAACATGTGGATATTAGAGCAAATAGTGATCATGTTTTGATTGTTAAAGAAAATTCAGTTCATGAATTTCAGTGTGATAATATTGAAAAAGAAGAGGTAGAGGAGGTTGTTAAAAGTGAAGTTGTAAATTGGGAGAACAATAACATCAAGGGGAAAATATTGATTTTTTGGGCATTGACAACATATTGGGAACGACTACCACATCAAAAAAAATTATTATACGAGTGTTGCTTCCGAAGATCTTGCTAATGGAGTTGGAATTTGATGTTTTTAAGTGCTACGACAAGTCGTCTTTTTGTTCGTTGATTCTCAAATTTTATAAAACTCGTGGACGAGTTTTTTTTAAAGGCGAGGAGAATGATGCGGAACATGGAGTTATGGTGCTATTGATTGTTTATTATTATATATTTATTTGTAAAGATAAATGAGTTGTTATTGATTAGTTTAAATATATTACAAATCAAGGTTGTTAAGTCGACAAGTCGAGCCTCCACGCTCGCGGACCTTGGAATCGACTAGTCGACAAGTCGCCTGACTAGTCGTAAAAAGTCGACAAGTACCTTATTTAGAGTAAATATAAATATATAATATAGGTTAACAGACTTTAATTTCCTAGTTCAAATAAAAACTAATAGATAATAAATTCAAGTACCCAAAGTCAAACATCTCTAAGCAAATAAAAACATAATTAAAAAGCAAAATCAACTAAATAAACACAATCATGCATAGTCATCCATATCGGAATCATCTCCATTCCCATCTCCATCTCCTTGAGTATTCTCCTCCAGTGGTACACCATAATCATCTTCCACTTCCTCATCATCGAAAGGAACATTGTCATCATCTTCATCTTCCCCTTCTTCATCAATAGGATCTTGTGTCAAACTAGTATTGCGTCGAATATAGGTACGAGTGGAACCACTTCTAGCTCTCCTTGGCAAATTGCGTCCCTCAAGTGATTCGGATGCACCCGAAGCTATATCCACCGCTTCCCAAAACCTATCCTCAATGCCGGTCCACTCATTAGTCCATTCCAAGTCCTCAAATACAAGTGCATCAAATTTCTTTCCTTGCTCACGCCTCTTTTTGAATCTTGAATCTATCTTTCGATTGTATTGGACATACACCAAGTCATTCAAACGTTGATGTTCCAACCTATTCCTCTTCTTCGTATGTATCTAAATTAATTAAATCTAATTAGGCCAACAATAGTAGAAGTAATTGTAAATTGGCAATAAACACGTTGAAAAAAAGTAGGTACTTACAAATTCAAATATACTCCAATTGCGTTCACAACCGGAAGATGAAGCACACAAACCAATAATACGCTTCGCAAATGATTGAAGCTCAATTGCACGACCTCCATATGCATCCCACCAATCAACTAATATAAAAGGAAGAATAACACAATATAAGCATTTTTTATTTAACCAAGTAACTAATTACTAATAATCTAAAATGAACTTACGAGGACTTTTTGACTTTCTATGCTCAATCGCCATCTCCCTTGCAAAGCCTTCCCGAGTATTTTTATAGGCATCGGCATAATCACTTATTTTGTTCCTTGTATCCCTATCCTTGACCATCTTCTCAAGCACATCATTGAAGTCTTCCCTTAGTCGAGATGTATAGTCAAGATCATTATCAAGAAGATCAAAGTACTTCCCGGGATTAAGAAACAAAGCAGCCCCATGTAATGGTTTTCCCATTTGATTATTCCAACGATCCTCAATGATCTTCACTACTTTGTTCCGGATTGCAATTTTTCCACTTACAAATCTCTTCTTGACTTCAGATTTTGCATAATCAATAGCAGCTGCAATCTCTGCCAAAGCAGGCCTTTCATCACCATCAGCAATACGCAACACTTGAAGAAGTGGCAGTGATGCATCTACACAATCTGCTACATTACTCCAAAAGACTGATGAGAGAATAGTATCACAAACTTTTCTTCCATTTTCTGTTTTTGATAACTTTGACCTTGTCCAATCCAACCCACAAAACAAGAAACGCAATGGTTCCTGTTTTTTTTGCAAACTATCCAATGTAAGAAAAGCAGTGGCAAACCTCGTAGCTCCAGTCCTCACTAGGTCCCTCCCATTAGTCTTCTCCCTCATAGCATCAAGAACACGCCCGTGCCTATAGATAAATGTAGTGCATCTCCTTGCCTGGTTGATTGCCTTCTTAAAGGCTGGAATTTTGCCAATGTCCTCTAACATCAAATCAACACAATGCGCAGCACATGGAGTCCAAAACAAAGTAGGCATCCTGATCTCTAAAATCTGACCAGCTAGCTTGTAGTTTGCCCCATTATCTGTCACAACTTGCACAACATTTTTCTCACCAATTTCCTTTATCTTGCTTTCAAGCAAGTTGGCCAACATTTGTGCATCATGTGATTCGCTTGAAGCATTAACCGAACCCAAGAAGAAAGTTCCTTCAGGACTGTTAGCAAGAAAGTTTATAAGACTCCTTCCTCGTCTATCCGTCCACCCATCAGACATAAGAGTGCATCCATATCTCTTCCAAGCCTTCTCATGCTTCTCCTTCAACTTTTCTGTCTCTTCTTTTGCTTTTTTAAGTAGAGGCACCCTCAATTCATGATATGTTGGAGGCTTCAAACCCGGTCCATATTGGCCAATAGACTCAACCATCACCTCATAGCTCCTAGAGTTTGCGGCATTGAAAGGAATACCACATTCATAAAAAAAATTTGCAATATGCATATGCACTCTTTCTTTCTCTTCCTTAGTCCTTAGGCGATTTTCCAAAGTGCTTTGACTTGCTCCTTTAGCATGTCTATCTTCAACAACCTGTTCCGGGGTCTTTGCATACATCATTGAGGCAACTGATTTGCCACTGCCAGCTGGTTTTTTGAAGTTAAATGGCTGGGCAGCAGCCTTGCCTTTGCTCCCGGTGGTTGATTTTGTGCTTTGGAGAGTATTTGAGGCTGCTGTGGATGGTATCTCTTCAACATCATCATCACTGTTCTCTTCTTCAACTCGCTGGGCAGGCTTCCTCTTTTTCTTATTTTGAATAAAATCATTAATTTTCTTGGCAATTTCTTTGGATGTTTTGGGACATTTGGTAATATCCGGATAGCCACCGATTAAGTGCTGCTTAAATCGGTTAATGCCTCCATGATTTGTATTCCCGCAAAGAATACACTTAACCACATCTTTATTAATTTCCGGAGTTGGCCAAAATGCATACTTCCAACCCGGATCATTCGATTTTGCTTTTCTTTTAGGATCTTTAGCCAACTCCTTCCGGCTACTTTC
>QRFB01004859.1:0-14866 GCA_008931105.1 Oenanthe javanica | reverse complement strand
TTACTTTGAATAAAATCATTAATTTCCTTGGCAATTTCTTTGGATGTTTTGGGACATTTGGTAATATCCGGATAGCCACCGATTAAGTGCTGCTTAAATCGGTTAATGCCTCCATGATTTGTATTCCCGCAAAGAATACACTTAACCACATCTTTATTAATTTCCGGAGTTGGCCAAAATGCATACTTCCAACCCGGATCATTCGATTTTGCTTTTCTTTTAGGATCTCTAGCCAACTCCTTCCGANGATTTGCCACTGCCAGCTGGTTTTTTGAAGTTAAATGGCTGGGCAGCAGCCTTGCCTTTGCTCCCGGTGGTTGATTTTGTGCTTTGGAGAGTATTTGAGGCTGCTGTGGATGGTATCTCTTCAACATCATCATCACTGTTCTCTTCTTCAACTCGCTGGGCAGGCTTCCTCTTTTTCTTACTTTGAATAAAATCATTAATTTCCTTGGCAATTTCTTTGGATGTTTTGGGACATTTGGTAATATCCGGATAGCCACCGATTAAGTGCTGCTTAAATCGGTTAATGCCTCCATGATTTGTATTCCCGCAAAGAATACACTTAACCACATCTTTATTAATTTCCGGAGTTGGCCAAAATGCATACTTCCAACCCGGATCATTCGATTTTGCTTTTCTTTTAGGATCTTTAGCCAACTCCTTCCGGCTACTTTCGGTTTCCGTCTCCATTAATTATTTTTCTGCACAAAAGAATTTATGAAATCAGTACTCAATTGTTCATTTTTTTACAGGGAAGTGCAGTATGGACTTTGGCAAAATGAAGACCTCAAAGATTGTATAACAGCAGTGAAATACTGAAATATAAATAAGTAAATAACACATGTAATGATCATTGGCAGGAAGAATATTGAAAAATTGCAGTTCAATTTTTACAGAACAGTGGCAGTGGGCAGTGGCATTGTGTTTTTATCAATAGAGCATATGTTATGTGCATACAGTCAGTCACAGATGCATACATACTCCAAGTATGAGAGAAAATGAAACATAAAATATCAAAAAAAGTATCCATTTTATTACAAGTTAAATATCCATTTTATTATAAAAGTATAAAATAATTTAGCAAAAAAAGTATAAAATAAAAGTATAAAATAAAAATATAAAATAAAAGTATAAAATAAAGTATAAAATAAAAATATAAGAGTAACGTGTGTATATTACACACATATACACACACATACAAAAAAAAAACCCTGTGTATATTACACACATATACACACACAGGGACACAGGGACACAGGCACACAGCTTGTACGTGTGTATATACACACATATACACACACAGACAGAACTCAGAAGTGAGAAGAGTAGAAGACCAAAGAAAGAAAGAGAAAGAGAAGAAGGAGATGAAGGAGAAAGGAAGAAGGAGATGAAGGAGAAAGGAAGAAGAGCTTACCGGAATAGCTGACGGAGAGGAAGAGGCTTCGCTGGAGTTCGCTCGCTGGAGAAGAAGAGCTTCGTTGTAGCCTGTAAACTTGTTTCTCTATTTAGTTCTAAAAAAACGTAAGTATAAGTGTATAACCTAATTTTTCAATTTGGGTCAGGTATGGACCGGGTTCCGGGTCGGACCCGGGTCGGATCCGGATAAAATCCACGGGTCGACTTTTTCAGCAAGTCACGTATCGACTTATTCTCCTTTGTCGACTGGTCGATTAGTCGACGACTAGTCGCCCGACGTGATAACAGTGTTACAAATAGATAATTATCTTATTAAATATAGCAATGGGTAATAAGATAATTATTACGTAATAGATATCAATTAGGATTAGTTTGCTATTTTTTAGGATCTTACTTGTTCACCAAGTTTTAGGATTTTATATAAACAACTGCAATCTTCATTATTGAATAGAGTTGATTATTATGAATTAAATCTACAGATTTTGTGTGTTTTTGTTGATTCTTTGCGGAGAAGGCCCTTATCCCCTTATTTTACCCTTTTTCTAACCCTTATCCTACATCAATTATAGTTTATATTGGACCCCCTAAGTTTTTTTTCTGCGTCTGCCACTGCTACGGATATATAATAATATCAACCTACAAAGTCAACATACATGTCTGCCAGATGGCTAAAAATATTAATGCTATAAGTTCAGGCAAAAAAAAAGTTACTTTGAGTTTGGGCTTGCCTATAAAGTAATTCTGTGTACTATATTATTGATCACTTTCTAGTTCATGTTGGCGGACTATTAATCCTCACCCTTTCCTTATCCGGTGGGCATTATTAATTTAGAGAAATGAGTTAAAAGTTATTTAAATTGTTACCAACGGGATTAGTGCCTAATCATAGTATAAATTTGAGACAAATAGGCTGATTGTTCAAAGATTATTAGTCCCAGTAAACAAACATAACCTAAATAGTTACTATAGAGCTCCTGACCAGTTAAACATAAAAAAAACTCACCTAATCCAGCTGTAAATTCAAATTTAACAGTTAGTGGAAGGAAAACTTTAATGACCATTTGGACTTCAATGTTTAGGTAATTGGACACATGAACACTTTTCTATATTTTACTAAAGCGCGCGCGCATACACACATGCACACTCTTTGTGTGCGATCCATTTATATATATAGTCAAGTTTTACTACTAACTCTTTAGACCAGCCACACCACAAGTAGTTTCCCTATAGTATCAACTTATCGGTCCCAAATCCCAATACCACCAATCACCATCACATTTACTACAAACCAACTGTCTCAGCAATAAAAATCACTAGTTTGTAAGTTAAATACTAATGTAAATTCGATGCAGTCAGTACATAAGCAAAAGTCTAAAGCTGCAGAATAGCATGAACTTCTCCTTTTTATTTCATTTAGAAATGGAACCGTTGAATTTATTTAGAATAGTTATAATTCTGTTAAATTAGTGGAGAGTCAGTTACTAGCATTAGCTAAACAATCAGTATACATATAATCTCTAAAAGGATCTTAGTAGCATACATAGTAATTCTAGCTTATACCCTGCAGTTATAAAGATCAACAATAATACTTACAATTTACGAGTTCTTCATCATCATATACAATATACACATACATAAACACAATGATCATCATAAAATGCCATAAACATATGCATAAACTCACCCAAATGCAAAGAGAATACCCCGGGTTGCGAACCGGGTAACCCACATAATCCTAGACCTCCATTTAGGCAAATGATTCTCCTTATCATTCCACCCCAAAAGAGCAATCTTTGTAGCAACATATCCAACACTCAAACAAACACCAAACAAAACCATCCTAACCAAAGCAATTGGCAAACATATCCCAATCTTTAACCACTCATAAACCCCTTCAATCTTATAAGTACCATTTCTAAATGGATCCACAGTTGTTGAATCCAACATTTCATAACCTTTTGATCCAAGAAACTCAAATGGGTCATCAAGATTCTTGAAATTAATACCATTGGGGGCTTGTTGGGCTTGTGGGTCATGCACAGTGATGATGAATTGGGGTTCATCATTGACATGTTTTGAGTGGCTTTGAGAGGGTAAGAAAGGAGTACATAGATCATTGGTGTCCATTGATTGGTAGGAACTTGATGAAACACACATGCACACATATATTATGGTTTGGTTGTGCGTGTAAGAATTGAATTATAGTGTTGAGGGGGTCAATTTTTTATTCATTTAGATTATCCATTTCTACACATTGGACCCTTTTATCATTGTTATACACACAAGTATGTAAGTCGTAACCAGTGGACAGATTGCACAAGTGTGTCGGCCTATTTTTTTNGTTTCGGTTAACCGAATTAAAATTCGGTTCGGTTCGGTTAAAACCGAATACTCACCCCTACACACAAGTATGCAAGTCGTAACCAGTGGACAGATTGCACAAGTGTGTCGGCCTATTTTTTAATCATTTTTTTCTTTAAATATTTAGAATATTGATATCAAATTATCAATATGTTAATGGTGCTGTTGGACTTGAGATTAGGTGGTATAAAAATTAATGTCAACGGTGCTGTTAGACTCAGATTGTGTAAATATAAAATATAAAGTATTGGAGGACTGACTTGAGTTGAGATACTATTGAGGATTAAATTACGGTTTTGTCGGGCGATTAGTACTCAAACATAAGCCGACTCGGTCTCACCCAACAGTTATCCTTTCGGCATTTTAAGGTGCATATAAAGTATAGTTCCGTAAATTATTTTTAATTTTTTTTCTGAATAAAATTTTAATTTAAATTTTTATTCAGAAAAAAAAATAAAAATAAATTACGGAACTATACTTTATATGCACCTTAAAATGTGTGTCGGACCTTCTATGCGAAGATAACAATTGGGTGGGACGGAAGGAGTAATTTTTAATGAATTGAATTAGTAGTTTTGAAATATATATAATTATTTGATAAATAATTATCGAATTAATTGTTTATAGTTGAAGTAGATATATCATAATCATTTAATTGAAAATTTTCCTTCAAATATTTTTTTTCAAAATTAACTTATTAAGTTCAAACTGTTATTATAATCCGTTAATTATGAAACAATAATATTAAAGTATTCATTTAGTCAAAACTTCAATTGAACTCAAATCTCTATTTTTTTTCCAAAACTCTAATTTTAAGCTGGACCTCAATTTTTTATGAATATATATATAGTTAGAGGACTGCCTTGAGAGTTGAGATGATAATAAGATCTAGTTTGTTTCGATATAATTTAAGTAATTAAAATATTTTGAATATTCATTAAATATTAAATATTTGATTAATAAATTTTAAAAGTGATAAAAAATTGTAAATTGTAAATTTTTTGTAATTATCATAGAACATAAGAATTTAATTGTTTAGGTTCACTTTTTCAAGATTTTTATAATTATTACTCCCTATGTAAATAAGAATTCAGGGGGTGAGATCTCAAGTGATCGGTAAAAAATTAGGGTTCTTGCAACAGTTATTGGGGAGAGACTAGAGAGTAAGAGATATTGAGAGAGTATGAGATGGTGAAAAGTTTTTAATAATTTTGTCTAAATTTTTTTATAAATTGAGTAGACAAAATTAGTGAATGGGGGGAAAAGAATGGGAGGAATAATTGGGAGGGAGAAACATAATAAGTGGAAAAAATTGGAGCCGTGCGGATTTTTATTTTTTAAAACAAAAAATATGTAAAATATTGGTTGTATTATAAAATGATGTCAAAATAATTAAACACATCAATTTTATAATTTTATAATAATTTTATAATGACAGTTGTTATTAATTCTTTTTACATAGGTGATAACACACCGATGTTAAATGTGTGATATTTATTTAGTATTTCTTATTCAATATTTCTTATAACACAGAATGTGATTCGAGGCACGAGATCATCGGAAAGACTATCGTTTATTAATCACATCGGAGAAGCAACTAATAGTATACTCGGAGATCAACATCATAGCAAAGAGGCAAAGCCTAGCGATAACAGTATTAACAAAAATGATTGATGTGCTACAAGTAAGAGCATGTTAAATACTTGTGCTAGAATAGATGGAATTATTGCTATAATTTAGCATCAAAAAGTGATTTTTTTTTTTTAAATAGCACAATTCTCCAATATTCTAAATCTTGTTCCAAATTGATAAAATTGAATATAAAATTGATAAAAGTGATATTGAATATATTAGGTAGAAAATTGATTTCCCTCATTTATTCATTTCCCTCCCTTTTTTCATTTTTTGATGAGGTATCAATTATAGTTGAATCTATTTTTTGTTCTATATATAAAATAAATTATAATATTGTGTTGTTTTAGCACAATGTTTAGCATGTCAATGGACTTACCCTGACAACAGTTATCTCTAGTGACAATGAAGTAGTGTTGATGGAAATGGACTCATTTCCTCCATTTCTCTCAGAAACCCTCCAAAACCAGTCCAAAAAGCATACTACAAAATACCAACTCCATTGTCATATTTTCATATACATTGATCATTGATGCAATTAAGCATTGCATTGTTCGTCACTACAATAGTTTGCTCGTACATTCATTTCTATCTTTCCATCACTGACCTCCATTTTTGATGTTACATAAATCCTCCACAACATATATGTTCACAAATAGCTCAGCTCCGCTCCCCTTAGCATGCACCAAACAGCTCGACGTCCTTCCATTTTTGAACAACTTCAATGATTGTTGGATTTTAGTGATATCATAGCTCAGCTTGGCTCAATAAGCAAAAATTCAAGGTCGGGTGAGCTCTGTTAAGACAAAAGTTGGTTCGTTTAATTACAAATCGATAGTAGCCAGTTCAAAATACCGATGTTCACTTAGAGTTGATACTACTTTGTCTTTAACTAAATAACCCATTAACCCATATTCAGAAGAGCAAATTATAGCCACTAGCAGATTTCAAGCCTAGTGCAAAGAGGACGAAAAAAATGAAAATGGTAGGATTTTGAATTCGTCGCTTAACAGTAATCTTGTACAATTAAAATACAAAATTTAGTCTGACAAGCAGAAAATGTGACTACAGCATATACATTGGCAAGAATTCTCTCCATTGCCCTTGTTTTGGCCCGGGATTCGAATAAAACCTGCATCCCATTTCTTGCTGTACTTGTCACACTTGCATGTATTTGAAGTTGGCCTGAAATAGGAATAAGAAATAAAACCATATGATTTCAAGCACAACCATGTAATTGATAGTGATAAAAAAGACGGATCTTTTTGTGAAATGTTAACATTGAATAGGTTCCAATATTTTAGCTGAATTCCATCTTGTCTTCATTCTTTACGATGGTCAAGCACAAAACAGCAGCATGTTCTTTGAAAGCCACAATTATAAGGCTTTATTATATAGTCAGTGCATGCACAATAAGCCAGTATTTAGAGATCGTGCTTTTCCCTTAATGGTGATGCAACATGGGATTTACATCTTCCTGCATAATGCAGGTAGCAAGACTAACCAATTCAGTAGGGTCAACATTATTAAGCAAAACCACCAACATTCCTCTTTGTTCTGCAAGATGTATCACGACTTGCTGTCAGTTATGTATTAATGAGACATTCATAACAATGATTACGATAGGTAAATGAACCCTCCTCACTGAAACCTCAATAAGGAGGGTGACATGCATGGTTAAGACCATACCTGACAACAATAGATGTCTTGGATCCAATAGTACTTATTCCTTATCAGTTATCAGTCTCTGCCCGAGCCTTGTCTTCAGTCTGGATACTTAAAAAGCATCTTAAACGAACTTGTGGCTACATACTAGCAACAGAAATATCAGACTAAAATTTGATATTCTGAAACAGAAAAAACGAGACAGTCCAACTAGAACATGTGTAATAGATACTAGACAGGATATAGTAGAAATAGTGAAACAAACATGCAACTGCAACATAAGAAAAATCTACGGTAAAACCTCTATAAATAATAGAACCGGGACTATAGAATTTTATTAACGTATATATGGAGATTATGAATATATCAAGATTAAAAGTACACTTCTTTACTACATGGAGACCATAAAAATATTATGTAATTTATCGAAATTATTATTTGACCAAGTATTCATTTATAGAGGTTATGTAATTTATACTTGCTACTTCTCGCAAGTAGAATAACATGGAAATGCAGATACAACTGCTAAACCAGTCCAAGTTCAGAATGTGCAAAATTGTTGGAACTAAGACATGCACGTGCAAGTATCGACGAAAAATAGCCAATTGATTGCTCAACAAAATTATCCAAGCATGTTTCAGCAAGTTTGTACTCTGTACTATAACTAGTGTGTTGTAATGACAATAATACAAAAGAATTTCATATGAAATGGACTGATAATACATAAAATATAGAGATGGGAATGATACAAAATATATTACGTACAAGAGGTAATTAACAAGGTAGAAGAATTGAAGTGATGCCGACTGAGAAGAAAATGTTGAAAGGAAAGAGAGAGAAGAGAGGTTCGTTTTCCCTTTGGGAAATCCAAAGCCTAGGACGACCTTGCCAATGTCCAACCCCCTTTTTGTTGTTTTCTTTCTTTTTGTTAACCAATACCATTTCATAATGTGCATAAACCAATGTGTTTGTAACCAATCATATCTTTTAGATGGTATGGATCTACGAATAAAATTTATTTCAGAATTCATTAGATGATATTATGCAATGAAAAGATCGATTTCTGTAGTCTCGATACACAATTTAAATATCAATGTCACACAATTTAATGATTGCCGCGCCTGATTATGCAGCTGAACAGAAGTTAGTTATGTACTTGTTATCATGCATGACAGATCAAGAGTGTTAAAAAAAGCCTCATCTTCTATTCTGGTAATTTCTTCAGATATATAAGAAGGATATAAACATGATTTAGCAGAAAACCACCAAACTCCGAGAACCATGAGAGCTGCACTTTTTCTACAAATTATATTGTGGTTCTGTAATTTTCATTGTACAGAACCATTGAATTTGAATAGTTCTCATTTGAACCACAGCTTACATATGTATTTTCTAGGAAATATTATTTAATCTTAAAAATNAAAATTTCACTCCAAACTCCATATACAAGTTCCTGAAGAAAAGGAAGAAGAAAGGAGGTATAACAATTAGCCTATTTAAATATTCTTGGTATTTGTCTGCAGCAAAATTGCATGGTGAGGCAAAAGATGATGAATAATTCTCTGTGTGGGAGCATGGAGAGTTTGAAGAGCGAGAGCTGTTGCTCAAAGCTGCTTTCAAATTTTTCCAACGATTCCCTGGTGTTGGAAACTTCTAAGAAGACTTCTTTGGCCTCAGACCCTGAGAAGAAAAGTTTGACTCCATCAATATCGAGCCTTAACTTTGATGCTCTCAAGTTTGATGTTTTGGAAGGAGAAATGGAAATTCAGTCACCTGATAATTCTGCATTATGGGAATCGTTCTTCACTGATCAACTTGACGGCAGTGACTTTATGATCTCTTCTCCAGTAAGGAACTTGCCATCCCCTCAAGGTACAAATTTTAATAATTACCATTGTAGTTATGTGCAGTCCATGCATGGACAGTCTCTTTTAGGATGTTCTCCACCACGGGCGCTATCTCCCCTAGGGCCTTTTAACAGTATGCATAATAATAAAGTGAAGGGAATGAGTCCACTGCATAGAGTGTTAAATTCTCCTAATAATCAAGAATTTATGCAAGTAGAGAGCTTTTCTCTACCCGCACTTGAGAATTTCTTAGATGATTATGATAGAGATGAAGATTTCGGATCCATGAAAGCCTTTGGCGCTGGTGGAAGTTCTTATAATGATGCCCTCACAACAATTCCAGCATTGTTGGAATGCTTGACTCAGCCAAATAATTCCACCAGATTTTCTGGATCAGAATCAATGGTCCATGGAGGGAATTCTCAAGGAAGTGATGATCTTTATCAGACAAAAACAATGTCCAATCCGCCACTATTGCAACAATTAGAGGAAGAAAGGGAGCAAGAAAAGAAGCAGCAGCAGCAGCAGCAACAACAAACCCCACAAAGACCTCAACAACTACAGCAAGCCCAAATTATTGACCATACTTTGATGGTCCCTCCTCTGTCTATTGCGCCGGAGCAGGTACTATACAACTCTTCTACGTTAAAACAAATTTAATAATATTTAGTAAGAACTACGATACTTTTATTTAACGTTTGTCTTGTCATGAGCTGACCAATAATTGATAAATTAGGAAAGTTACTAAAATTGACCGACTGATTTATGATGTTCATTAGTCCAAAATATATACAGTCCATATTCACAAAAAAATTATGGTAGAGTACGAAAAATGTTACTCTAGCCTATAGTCTGCTTCAATATGAAATCATGTATTTGCAGGAACAAGAAAGTGGACTTCAACTGGTGCATCTACTTCTAGCCTGTGCAGAAGCAACTGCAAAAGAAGACTACTTATTAGCAGGAAGATATGTGCACCACCTCAACCGAGTTGTCACACCTCTCGGTGACTCCATGCAACGTGTAGCGTCCTGTTTTACGGAGGCTCTAAGCACCAGGCTCAATGCAACATTAACAGCTAAACCAACATCCTCTAATTCAAAACCCTTCACTCCTTTCCCTCCAGATTCCATTGAAATTCTCAAAATTTACCAAATCCTATACCAAGCTTGCCCTTACATAAAATTTGCACACTTCACTGCTAACCAAGCAATCTTCGAGGCATTCGAAGCTGAACAGCGTGTGCATGTCATTGATTTAGATATTCTTCAAGGCTACCAGTGGCCAGCTTTCATGCAAGCCCTTGCAGCCCGTCCTGGAGGCCCTCCATTCCTGCGTATCACTGGAGTTGGGACGTCTCCCGAGGCTGTCATGGAGACAGGGCGATGTTTAAGTGAATTAGCTCACTCACTGCGCGTGCCATTTGAGTTTCACCCAGTTGGTGAACAACTCGAAGACTTGAAGCCACATATGTTTAACAGACGAGTTGGGGAGGCACTGGCTGTTAACTCAGTTAATCGCCTTCAACGAGTCCCAGGAAATAGTCTTGGCAACTTGTTGGGAATGATAAGAGATCAAGCTCCAAATATAGTGACAATTGTGGAACAAGAAGCAAGCCACAATGGCCCTTACTTCTTAGGCCGATTTCTTGAGGCACTGCATTATTATTCAGCTATTTTCGATTCACTGGATGCAACATTTCCTCTGGATTCTGCACACAGAGTGAAGGTTGAGCAATGCATTTTCGCACCAGAGATACAAAACATTGTAGCATGTGAGGGATCAGAGAGGGTGATGAGGCATGAGAAGCTCGAAAAGTGGAGGAAAATAATGGAAAGTAAAGGGTTTAAAGGAGTTCCACTGAGTGAGAATGCAGTTACTCAATCTAATATATTGCTTGGATTGTATTCGTGTGATGGATATAGATTAACAGAGGACAATGGTTGCTTGCTGTTGGGGTGGCAGGATAGAGCTATTCTTGCTGCATCTGCATGGCGATGCTAGCTAACACTACAAGAAAAACGGAGATAACCAGTCGGGTTTTAATCGAAAACGATCAGAATAAATTTAAAAAAATTCTTCGTCTAGCGCTTGTAACCAACACTTTGCCAATCGTAGGTTACCTCCATTGTTCTTATAGTGTAATTATTTTGTGGATGATAAACTCATTTTCTTACTATTGATATTAATTCATGTCAATTATGTCCACGTACTTTTTACTCTCTCAGATCTTGTTTTCGTTAGTGTTATGTCGTAAAACTTGGCCTGCATGTACTTTGATAATTAGTTCGCTTATATTGCTGTTTTCTCGGAGAAACAAATGCAGACAAACTATCTGCAAACAAATGCAGATAATTAGTGTTATGGAGTATGTTACTCCTAAATAACCCGAACATTAGAAATATTATCCACCAGATAATACTGACTTTTAAAATTGATCGAGGTCGAAATTTTATGGGATGGAGTGCGTGAATATTTAAAAATTTTGTTTCCTTTGTATTCTTCCACCCCGATAGTAGATAATTTTTTGGCCTTTACTGAAAGGTAAAGTTGTCTAGCTCGTTGTAAAATTAAAAAAGCATGTAAAATATTGTTTAGCACTTTAGCACAAGTGCACAACTAGTCAAGAACTTGGTGGCAATTTTTAAGTCCAGCATGATCATATTTTAAAAGTATATATCATTTACATTGTTCTATGTGTTGGGTTTACAAAGCTATATGTAAATAACCCTCTATACCTCCGCCCTCTGTGTTTATATACCGTGGTAAGCTATATTGTGCAATGCTGGGGCCTGGGGTGCAATAAAAAATGTCAAAATGGTCTCCAACCAAGTAGTAGCGCGAATCATTTATTTGAATTGTTTTGTCCATTCAAGACTATGGGTGTATTCAATATTTGATTGTAAGAGCATCTCCAAGGGTGTTATTTAAATTTTTAAATTAAAATAGTCTTCTATAATTGGGTGTATTTCTATATAAAATGCCTAAAATAGCACAAGGTTAGAAAATGACCCGAAATAGTACCTAGAAAACTACACCATCTAGCATTTAGGGTTTTTTAGCCTTACACACTACATCGTGTAGCGTTTAAGATTTTTTAGCGCTACACGCTACACGATGTAGTGTTTAGGATTTTTTTAAAACTTTATATATTAAATTTTAGAAATTTTTTGAAAAATATAAAATTTTTAAACTTTTTTCCATTAATTTTATTTGTTTTATAAAATTATAATTTTTGAAACTTTTTATAGAAACGCTAGTTAATGTTGAGTTTAAAACAATTTAAGCTTAATATTTCTAAAATCTAAACCCAATTAGGGAATTAATGAATCCTAAAATATTAAAAACGGTTAAATTAGGGTCTTAACTTTAATTAGGGTTTAGGGTGTAGGGTTTTAAACCCTAAATCCTAAATCGTTAAACATTCTATTACAGACTTATAAATTCAAATACTTAACTTTTAATTTAAGTTTAATATTTCTAAAATCTAAACTCAATTAAGAAATTAATGAATCCTAAATATTAAAAATGGTTAAATTAGGGTTCTAACTTTAATTAGGGTTTAGGGGGCTTAAAACCCTAAACTCATCTTCTCCCCAGATAGTATTGTTTTGGGCATTTAAGTTAAAAATAGTGTCATATTGGGCTTTTTCTCTCTATAATCATTATGTAAAATTTTAGCTAATAGGAAGTATATGTACTCCAATGGGGTTATCTATAATTGTAGTTATATAAAATTATACATCAAAGGTTTTTAGGTCCAACAAATATAAAAGATCAAATTTGATTATCTATATTTTTTGTTAAAGAAAAACAAGGTTGAAGTGTCTCAATTTTTAGATATCCTCTAAATTGTGCCACATAGATGTCACATAGATAATTTAGCTAATGGATGTCTACCCTTAGACATGCTCTAATTGATTTTAATATATCTATACTATATTATTATAGTTGAAAAATTAAAAATTTTGGTTAGTTGGTCAGTCTGTCGGTACTGGGTCACGTGTCAAAAAAATATACATGTATTAGATATAATTTTACTTATTATAATACGGACCCTGACTATATATATATATCTATATTAACTAAAATATATTTTTTAGGCCCAATTATATATTTATTATAACACCGGTCCAAATTAGAACATATTTATATTAAATAGAATAAATTTATATAAAATAAGAGAATATATAATATTAATATAAATTCTTTATATTATAAAATTTTATATTAAGTATCAATAAAAATATAAATAAAAAATTAATTTACCTAAATATTAGTTATCTCGTGCTTCACACGGGTTATAAGCTTGTTAGAAATAATTCATAGATTTTAATTAATATAAATGTCCATACTCTGTTTAATAGATTTTAACTGAGTTTACGTGGATTTTATATGGATTTTAATGACTGATTTAGGAGGATTTTGTTAGCTTTACAATAATATTGTATAAATATTTATATTAATATATCATACTATTTAATATATAAATAAATTATAATACTCTTTTTATTATTAAAGATATATTGAAATAGTTTTAAAAAAAGATATATTGAAAAAAAACAAATATTCTACTAAAATAAAATTTTAAATAGTTTTAAATTAATAAAAAGACTAATAACAAAAGATAAAAATCTCACGACATAAATAAAATAAATCATTTAACAAAAATAAAATAAAATAAAATAAACCATATAAAATACTAAATTCTATTTATTAAAACATAATCACAACGTTCTGTTATCCCTATCTTAATCCTCGAATAACTGCAGTTTATACAGTTCTGGCCTTCTGGGCAATCTGGAATGTAGACTTAATTAAGATGGTAATCCATGAGTCACTGGTACATTGTGTTGCGATCTTAAAATTTCTTTTAAAAAGGACACGATCTTTTAGGTGGTTGCAATGCAAAAACAGATCGTGAGAAAAGGGTCTTTTAATCCCAATTTCGGGATAAAATGTCCAAAATATCACTAATAAAAAAAATGACCCCTCACTATCACAAAGTAACATGACATAAAGTCACGTTAATGCATTTTCATACATTACTGTGCTTTGGTGCTGGACCAGGTAACATGGGCCTGAAAGATGCAGCTAGGGTTGAAAACATTTATCAATAACGCATCTTAATGATGCGTGTTTAAATTATTTTTTCCCGTGTTTTTGAGTGATAAAAAAGGTCACTTTTCTGAATTATGATATTTAAGACCATTTTTGTTCAAATTATGATACAAAAATCATTACCCTCAAATCCATCACTTGGTTATCTCCTCTCCATAACCAAGGAAAATGTTATAATGTTATAATGTATGTCCTGAACTCAAGGAAAATGCAGCAACAGTGTTACTTACTAAAACTTGAATAACCAACATCTTAAAATTTTCGTCTATCTATCAACAGGGACATGTAGCTAATACAGTACTCGGTTGCCAGATTCTTAATTTGTATCAAATTTGCTGAGCATAATAAGTACACGGGAAAGCTAGGAAAACCAAATATAGACAGAGTTGATTTAAAATACACTCCGCAAGTGAAAACATTAATATTATCAGTTATTCAGTATTGAACCAACTACATCACCTGGAAAGTCTAGACAAATGCTTCGACTTTGCTGCTCGTAAATTATTTTAATTCCATTTGGCAATAACCGACCCCAACTCGAATTTGAGCTATTCGAATATTTTACCAACTCGAATTCCAACTTCAAATTACTCGGCGGCTCATAAGACTCGCGAACTTATATATGCGAGCTTATATATATTGTATTATTTATATATTTGTAAATATAAAGTTAATATTTATATATTTAACCGAGTCAAAACTCAAACCAAATTTATCGCATTTGAGTTTTTGTCAATATTTAGTAGAATTGACTCAAGTTTTCGTACAGAATTCAAACATATTCAATTATTACCAAATCGAGTTTTGAATTTAAAAATTAT
>QRFB01004858.1:23781-34725 GCA_008931105.1 Oenanthe javanica | reverse complement strand
CCCCCCCCCCTGTAACTTCTGGGTCTCTAAATTCCTAACAAAAACCTTAGTAGCAAGATGATAACATTCAAGTATATCACGTACACTAGTGTCAAATCCCATTGAATATCGGTAATTAGTCCACCATCGTATTGGTTTTTTGGGTCTGAATTATATAACTCACTGATAACTACCTTATATTTAATTGCCTCATTTAATAATTTATAAGTCGAATTCCATCTCGTAGGACAATCGATAGCCCATTTTTTCGGCATTAACCCATTATATTTACACAATTTTGTATGCCTAAACCATAATGAGTGTGCTATACGTAAATAGTTAACTATTTTTCTAATGGGTTCTAATAATATAGTTATTTATGTAATTCCCTTTTGAGCCGATAAATTAATTATGTGAGCACAACATCTAACATGCAAGAAAGTACCATATAATATAGTGGGAATATCATGCCGAATATAGTCCATAGCTTTATTATTTGCAGAGACATTATCTAAAGATATTATAAACACTTTATGCAACAAATTAATTTTATTGTATAAATGATATTATAGCTTATAATTATTTGAAATAAAAATTGAAAATTTTAATTTTAAACTAATACTTGTTTGGATGATTTTATTATTATGTGTAATTTATGAGTTACTAAAAATATAAAAATAAAATTAAAAATTATATATGAATAATAATATTACTTTTTATAAATGCAATTTTAATAATAAAATAAATTGTTCAAAATATATATATATATATATAATATTAAATTGAACTAATTTTTAACTTCAAGCTATTTTTTAAATTATAAAACATCTTTTAACTTATTACTTAATTATTTTGAATAAACATTTTCTCCTTAATATTTAATTTAATACATGCAATCAAACTCATAGTTTTTACAATTGGAATCTAGCCGAATCACCAAAAACAGCTATTATTGTATTACACGTGACGTGCCGTGCTGGTGTCGTGCCGTGCCGTTACGAATCAGAAGGGTTATAGCGGGTTTTGGGAGCCGGGGCAAGCCGTGCACGGTTCTTTGCAGCCTAACTCGTGTACGACACAGTTCTTAAGCCGGTTCGTGCCGATTCGTGACCCGGTCCTTTTCTAGGCATCCGAGCGAACTCAACTGCCGAGTCGGGACGAGTCGGGGCGAGCCGACTCATCCGTTTGGTCACCACTATTAACCACATATGATTATATAGCTCAATAATATACTTGCGGATTACAAGTCAATCCAATAATAACTAGCTAGTATAGTATAGAATTCATGTCTCTTTAAACTAATGTACACTTCCTCTGTCTGTTTCTGAAATATTTGAAATCCCAATCGGAAAAAAATTGTGCCAAAAAAAATATAAGGAATAAAAATACAAAATTACCATCAAAATATACGATTTATTATTTTTGAAAAATTATTCTTCTAGTTGTTTTGCTAGCAAAATCATTCATGAGCCTCCCATAATCAAAATTTGGAAGCATATTCTTATCAATGAATATCATGGATAATCCATTTAATTTATCATGTGACATGCTTCTTTTATAATACAAAAAAAAGAATGTGCTCCTGATTATTTTTAATTTTTGTATTACTTACATCTTAAATTATTTATTTTGGTGCTCTTTAAAATCAATATGTTCCCCTAAATTTTTTTGTGCCTAAATATTTTTAAAATTTTCTTTTGCTCTCTTATATATATATAAAAAAATGTGCTCCTAAAAAATTGATTTTTTTGGTGCTTTCATTCAATAGCATAAAGGGTTTGGTCTCAGAGCCGGCTCTGCCACCAATCCTTAACATTTACTTGGGTATGGATATTAAAAAAATAGACAAGTTAGTGAAAATTATTTAAATTAATGAAGAAAAATATATTATTTTGAAAAATATTAAGATGATAATTCCAAAAGTTGTAAAAAAAGGATGATAGGGATGGAATATATTATAATTATATAATATAAATCTTAAGTTTCTAAATATCTGGGACTGTAATAGGTTTTTTGCTCTAAAACAGATGAAGACTAGTGTGATATAACGAACTTATTGGGCTAAGTTGGTTGGCAGCTTTCCTGACAGCAGATGGACCAGTGTGATTCCAGGCTAATGAGTAAAACTAACCGGGCCAGAATGTTCAAACTACTTTTGTAAACTTCAATTTCATGATTGCCCTAGATATGGAATTACGATAGGGCTTTACTACTACTGTAGTGAAAAGGCTCGCGACCCAAAACAAAAGAAGGAAGCAAAGGGCTTTATGATTTTTTTGACGGTTTAGATCTCAAAGCATGATTATAAAACATTAAAAATTACTTTAGTAAAGTGCTTTACATATTTTTTTAAAAATAAAATCTTCGTTAAAATTTAGCACAAATCACTCTATAAAACAGCAGAGTTCAAAACATCCGATCAGCTGCATAACATCGAGCCTATCTAGCAAGAATATGAGCTGCTCGCAAATATTTTAATCATTTTATAAGCATGAGGTTGTGTTTTTTGATCATAAATCGAATATATATGTTTAATTTAGTTTGATGTACATTATTATTTCATGTATCTTCTTGCATAAAACACATCTATATGTACCAGGTAGATAAATTGTGAGCATATATTTTTCTCGCATCATGTCGAATCTAAGTAATAAATAAATTGGATATGTTAATTTGCTTTGATTTACAATATTTTTGCTTATCTCGTATTACATCCTGGGCTGTCATTATAAGATTATTACCAGGTGAAGCAAGTCCATGCATGTTGTAAACTTTTAGAAGTGATGTTAAAATGACAAGTAGAGAAAGGTGGCAAGTGCGTGTAAAGAGAAGTGCTTGACATTGGAAAAACAATGAGTCAAATAAAGGACATCTTATTGGATCTGGCTGTATAAAGTTAGTAGCATTGCCCGGTGAGAGAGATGTGATCCATCTTTGCAAGTGAATATTGTTTGTTTTCTTCTTGGATTCCAACATGAGTGAAATATATGGAATGGAAACTAATCAAACACATACCAAATAGTCGGAGGATATTTTAATTATCGGTTCTTCTAAAATTTAAATATGTTAGAAAAAGTTTGCCCTTTTTTTAATTTTTGAATTGTAAAGTAAATTACAAATATTAATTTGTATAATAAATGTTTGAAGAGATTGGCAGTAACAAGAATTCGAAGTTAAAAACTCATAAAGAGAAGAATTTATTAAAATTTTATATTCTATTTTAACAAAAAATTACTCTCTCCGTCCCACTGAATTGTTAATATTGTTGACAGAGTGTTTTTCACGCATTTTAAGGTGCATATAAAATATAGTTCCATAAATTTTAATTCATTAAAAAGAATTATAGAAGTATACTTTATATACACCTTAAAATACGTGCTACACACTTATTAACAATGTTAACAATTCAACGGGACGGAGTGAGTAATTAACCTTCGAAATATGTATTAATGTCTCCATGCTATGTTCTTTGTTAAATGTTTTTTAACCAAACACCTTGAATTATATTCGAAATATACTCCAGAGTAGATTTTTTTTTAAAATACTAAATTTGAAAACACTGCAAAAAGATTCAGAAAGCAACAAACACAAACAAAAGAATGCTTATTTATAAATAAAATACACAACCCACAAATGAAAGTGTTACTTGTTAAAGTTAAATAAAAATCAAAAGTACTAAACCCGGTAATTAAAGTGCTATAATCCGACTACACTCATCGTATTATCTTCATAATGTTGATTGGCTGGTTGCTCACAGCTTGAGTGATAATAAAAATATTTAAACATCCACCTTTCACTAAATATTAAATGTCAGTTAAGATAAAAAAAATAAATATATTGATTAATTTAATCCGTACCTTTTATCTTTTCATTAATAGTGGACCTGTGTGGTTCATAATTTCCCATGCAACAATGTATGTGAACAGTGAACTTTAACATGTGGAGAATGGGTTAAATCTCAAAGTGCTCACTGAAGTGAGAGCCTGGTATCAGATTAGTCACTCTAGTTATTGGCATCTCATTTGCATCACTCTAGTTGACAGTGATGACATAGCCGTTAGTTTGACTTGTTGACTAACGGAAAGTGATGTGTAGGTGACGTGGCAAATCTTAATCTGATTTTAAAATTTTAAAAAAAAAAATTTAAATTTTTTAAAAATTCTTATTCTGATTTTAAAAAATTAAAAAAAAATATTTTCAAATCTTAATCTAATTTTAATTTTTTTTAAAAAAAATTCCGAGTTAATTTTTTTAATTTTAAAAAATTCTTATTCTGATTTTAAAAATTTTAAAAAAATTATTTTCAAATCTTAATCTGATTTTAAATTTTTAAAAAAAAATTCCGATTTTAAAATTTTTTAAAAAAAAAATCCGATTTAAAATTTTAAAATTTTAAAATTCTGATTTTAAAATTTTAAAAAAATTCCGATTTAAAATTTAAAATTCCGATTTAAAAATATTCTTACCAGACTAAGAATTTTTTAAAATTTTAAAATCAGAATTTTTTTTTTAAATTTTAAAATCAGATTAATACTTGAAATAATTTTAGTTTAAAATTTTTAAAATCAGACTAAGATTTTTTAAAAAATTTTAAAATTTTAGTTAAATTTTTATTTTTTAGAAATATAATATTTATTTATAATTTAGAAAAAAATTGAGATTTTAAAATTAAAAATTTACTTTTATTAAAAAAATTTAATTTTTGTATAAATAAAGAAAAAAGATTAAAATTTTAAAAGAAAAATATATATTTTATTTTAAAAAATACACATATGGATATGGCTGTTGTTCACGCGCGAGTTGATGGTCTTGTCTGACGTTTCCGTTTAATTTTCTGTTAAGTCAATTTGTTGACTAACGGTTTTGTCATCACTCTCGACTATAGTGATACAAATGAGACCCCGATACGATAACTAGAGTCACTTATTTGATACATGCTCTTCACTTCAGTGATTACTTTGAGATTTAACCCTGTGGAGAATACATAGATTCCACATTCACAGCACATATCTGAAATTAATTCAAGATAACATGTATTTTTCAATTTATAAGTTCAGATAAACGAGTTATACCTATGACATACAATAACAATCTNGCTCTTCACTTCAGTGATTACTTTGAGATTTAACCCTGTGGAGAATACATAGATTCCACATTCACAGCACATATCTGAAATTAATTCAAGATAACATGTATTTTTCAATTTATAAGTTCAGATAAACGAGTTATACCTATAACATACAATAACAATCTAAGTAGATATTCGCATAATTGCATTCTTTATCAATTATTATAATTTTAATCTCGAATCTAATGATCTTATAATTATATGTAGCTACAGATAGTATATATTTGGATTTGGACCTTTTGGTACCCACACAATGACATCCTTGAGTCATGAATAAATTCTCGAATGTAACTTATAACAAGCCTAGCTTCATTATAATTTATAATTAGCGAAAGCTGCAATATGTAATTGATTATAATTTTATTAAAATTAAACTATTAACATAAATTTTATTAACTGAACATTTATAATATCACATAATCTATATTATATTATTAGATAATAATTTTTTATAAATAAATTGATATCTATAATATTATTTTATAATATGCGATTGAATAGTCTAAATAACAAGGACTTAGAGTGACTCCAGCGCAGGGTCATTTATGTGTCTCGGGTAGGGCTGGCAAAAAAATCCGAAAATCCGATATTCGTCCGAAATATCTGTATTCATATCCGGAAAAAAATAGATAATATTCGTATCCGGAAAACCCCGGATATTATCCGTATCTGAATCCGAAGATTCCGGATACAGATATGGATATAGGCACATCCGTATCCGAAAATATCCGTATCCGAAATTAATTATATAATATATATATATATATATATTTTAAATATATATATATAATATAATTATATATTTTTAAACTCATTTATAGTTATAAGCCCATTTATATATTTTTATACATACACTTATAGTTATAAGCCCATTTAATTTGATTCAATTATATTTTTTAATTAGCTCAACTCTAATGTCTATTTTAATTTAATAAATTAATATATACACTATACATGGTATATACAAATTAGATTTATACAAATTAGGATAACAATATATTATACAATTTAAAAATCCGAAAATCCATGTATATATATATTTATACAAATTTTATATAATTGTAAAAATATTATAGACATATATAAAAATATCATTTGAGTTTAATATTATTAAGATAACAAAATTAGATTGAAAAGATAAATAAAAATTAATTTTTAAAAAAATGAAATAGGCTTAAATCTCTTTAACTCTTAACTCAATTTAAAAAAATTAAATTAAATTTTTAATAATTTTTTTTGAATTTTTTTTGAATTTTTAATATAAATTTAAAAAATTTATTAAAAATCGGATTCGGATACGGATATTATCCGTATCCGGATAGTATCCGTCGGATTCGGATATTAACCTTTAAAAATTTTCGGATTCGGATACGGATACGGATATGGATTTTCGAATTCGGATTCGGATACGGATACAGACAGATCCGTATCCGAATTATCCGTTTTCCACCCCTAGTCTCGGGACAATAAATGTGTCATGTCTTTTATTTTTACCGTTGGAGCACGCATGTCAAGTGTCCTCCAGGACACTACGGTATCCTCGGACATTTGCAGCCTTCTCAAAGCATTTTAATTATTTTATAGTTTTTTATACTTTTAACGGTCATAACAATTACTTAGTGTTAAAATATGGTGGAGCATATCTGGCAGTTTCATGATACCACACAAATTACTTAAATGTAATATTTTGTAATTGTACTTGTTTTTCTGTTTATGTAATGTATTTTAATTTTAGAATTTATATTTATTTTTCTTTTAATTATAATACAATAATTTTATATAATTAACTTTTTCATTATATTACATAAAAATATTTTAATCTAATATAATAAATATAATAAAAAAATATTTTTATATAATATTTTTCTCAAATAAATTACACTAGTAAATACTATCATTATGTCAAATATCTCGGTAAAGTGTCCTTACCATTGAACTACACAAGACAAGTTTATTCAGGAGGACACTTTCTTACACTTACGTGGCATATGACTTGCAAAAAGAGACCATCCCCGCGCTGGGGATGCTCTTATTTTCAATAATTTCATATTTTGAATTCGCCTATAACTTATTCCGAAATTTATCGTAATAAATTACTCCCTCCGTCCCATCCAATTGTTATCACTTTTTTTTCACTTTCTGGCACGCATTTTAAGGTGGATTTTAAGGATAGTTCCATAACTTATTTTTAAAAATTTCTTTTTTTGTATAAAAATAGGATTGTTCTATTTTTATACAAAAAAAGAAAATTTCAAAAATAAATTATGGAACTATCCTTAAAATTCACCTTAAAATGCGTGCCAGACAACCCATTTTAAAATGATAACAACTCAACGGGACGGAGGGAGTATAAATTTTGACTCGAGAAAGGGACATAGTAAAATAGTGAATAGTGATTGATAGTGAGCGACCGGACCTATGGCCAAAAGCAACCAGTAGCCTTTTCTTGCCAACTAGGTTTGCAAGTGGAGAGAGTCTGCTGACATGGTGAAGCAACATATCAAAAGCAAACTAGTCCAATAAAAACAAGCCAACCAAGCTGCAACTAAAGTTCAAAGTTCAGATCTTATACCTAATTTCGGATTCACAAACAGGAAAAGATATACTTTTAATTTCATTGTTTTAGCTAGTGGCCTAGCTACTTTCTTTTTTACAAAAATTTAGTCATGTTTAAGCCTAAAAGTGAAAGTGTAACTAATATGTTAATATTTGAACGTTGATTTATTTTAATCTAAAATAATACTCCATCTATCCCAACTTTTTTGAAATTAATTTGACTTAATTTTGATTAAGAATTAAAAATAATTCTTTTATGATTTAAAAAATTGAAAAATATATTTTAAAATAAATTAAATATATTTTTCGATGATATATTTTTTATAATTTTTTCAGTTATATAATATAGGTAATTTTCAGTCGTCAATTTAATCACAGAAAAGTTAAATAGAATATTTAATTCGAAATTGAGTGAGTATATAAATTATTGTTATATAATTTATTCCCATCAACTTAATGAGCCCCCGTTTTGACTCACCCACATGCTCAAAAAGACAAATTAATTAAATACTATAAAAATAAAGATTAGAAAATTTAAGACAACTGAGGACGAGAAAAGCTTGCCGACTCAGAAAGCCTGAAACGCAGTGATTTCGCAGAGGAAAAAACATGCATAAATGTGTGTATATATACAACATATAGAGTCACTCAAGTCAGTGATATATTATAGACTCACAATTTATACTTGTGTCTGAAACAGCCTCTGATCAATATTACTACAAACACTTGATCAATAAGCTAGCTGGATATACATAATACATATATGGAGCAGAAACACATATATTTATCAGCGTTAGGCGTGGGAGTAGGGGTTGGTGTAGGTCTTGGATTAGGTTCAGGACAAGGTATTAGCAAATGGACCAACATTGGTGCTGGTCGGAANATACATACATGGAGCAGAAACACATATATTTATCAGCGTTAGGCGTGGGAGTAGGGGTTGGTGTAGGTCTTGGATTAGGTTCAGGACAAGGTATTAGCAAATGGACCAACATTGGTGCTGGTCGGAATAGTTCAGATTTTAACGGACCTAATGCTGACGAGATCGAGCAGGAGCTTCGTCGTCTTCTCGTAGATGGTAAAGAAAGCACCGTTACTTTTGATGACTTCCCCTACTATATCAGGTACCTTATTTTATCTCCTCGTCAATGTGTATATGTTTGTGGTTACGAGGATAAGATCCTGGTAAGTCCTCCTGCTTACTGTCGGTTTTAAGAGAACTGGTAATTTAATTTAACGTGGTGTATGTGTTGTGTTCTGCTATCCACGCTTTATTATATGCGAAAAATGTTTGTTAGTTGCGGTTTTTTCTGTGTATGACAGATTTCAACTAAGGTTAGCTGTATAATTATACCTTTTTAGTAGCATTTTACCTGGTTCTATCTCTTTGTTGTGTTCATTCACATTTTAAATCCAAATACAAAACTTAGAAAAATGTGAATTACTATTCGGAACGGATTGTGTCACAGAGTGTTTTTTTTGTTAATTTTTGTGTCACAGAATGTTTTTTTTGTTAATTGATCTGCTTTGGTTAATGTTTTCTCTAAAAATAATACTATTAAGCTTTTGTATTTGTTTGTTAAATTGACAGTGAGCGGATCCGAATGTTATTAATGAGTGCAGCATATGTTCATCTCAATCACTCGGATGTTTCTAAGCACACTCGAAATCTTTCACCTGCGAGTAGCGCTATATTGCTGTCAAGCGTCAGTGGTATGTTTCTGAGTTTAAATTTAAAATTTTTATAAATATTTTGTAGACTTGTTTTTAAGTTATTGTTGGCCTGATTTGGTTCTTATTGATGGTATATGTCATGCAAAGAACTCTATAATCAGATGCTTGCCAAGGCGCTATCGCACTATTTTAAAGCGAAGTTACTATTGTTGGATATGACAGACTTTTCTATGAAGGTATCCTAGAACAAACATATAGTCTAGTTTCAGTTGTTGATCGTTGTCTGATCACTATAATTCATGTTATCCACAGATGCAGGGCAAGTATGGTAGCTGTAAGAGAGAAACTGTAAGTAATGTTCCCTATCACTTCAAATTTTCTGTTTTCTTAGTATAAAAATTATTACTTTCAGCCAATATATTCTCGGAATTTTCAGCCGTGATATGTATATTCCCAGAGCCAGTATATGCTCGGAATCTTCAGCTGTAATACGTCTATTCCCAAATGAGTTATGTTTATATGTTAAAAATTCCTTCTCAATTTTTTCATTTGCTCCCCCATAATAATGTATTAAGAATGTCCTGTTGCTCATATTTAAGCTGATTCAGTAGCTCACCATATTGCAGCCTTTGAAGAACTCTATCTCAGATACAGCTTTGGGACGAGTGTCCAGTATATTGACTTCTTTCTCAATCCTTGCAGCAGGGAGTGATATCGAAGGTACGTAAAGGGTCTACTAAAAATCTCTTTTGATTAACACCTTGGAGGTTCAACACTTAACTTACTATGTAGATAATACTCGCTCTTTGTTTTGTTAGTTATGGTGCTGAAATTGCCCTTTTAATTGATTAGCAGGTAATTAGTTGTTTTTTGACACGTTGAGTTACTTCTGGAAAACCCGAAAAACAGAACTGAAATGCAACTAGTAATGATTAATGAAACAATAATGGTTTTTAAGCATAACCTACTTCCTATAAGAGATTCTGGAAGTTTTCAGGTCATTTGTTGCTCTATAAGGATCAATATAAACTTGATATTTTATTTTTCTATGTTGTGCGACTATGTAGATGTTATTTTTTCCTGATACTTGGGATTTTTCACTTTTTTATAGCTCCTACAAAACGAGTCAACAGCTGGTCATTTGATGAAAAGATCTTTGTGCAGTCACTTTATAAGGTATATATCAAATGTGTCTGAATTTCTTTAATTGTTGTAGTTCCTTAAGTTGTTGTCTTGAAATTTAACTCAAATTGACATTAACATAGAGTTCAAGGCTATTGTAAGATGCTGACAGGAATTTTTACGGTTTTGCCACAGGTTTTAGTTTCTGTGTCCGAAACAAATTCCATCATACTTTACATCAGAGATGTTGAGAAGCTTCTTCTTCAATCACCAAGGCTTTACACCTTGTTTGATAAAATGTTAAAGAAATTACCGGGACCAGTATTACTTCTTGGTTCTCAGATGTTGGAGTCGGATGATGCTTGCATGGACATAGATGAGAAAATAACAAAGTTGTTTTCTTACACTATTAATATCAAGCCACCAGAAGATGAGAGTGGTCTTACGAGCTGGAAAGCTCAACTAGAACAGGACATGATGACGAT
>QRFB01004858.1:0-23168 GCA_008931105.1 Oenanthe javanica | reverse complement strand
CTTGCAACTATGACAGAAGGATATAGTGGAAGTGACCTTAAGGTTTGTGATGCTTCAATCTGATCAATAAGTTTGATTTCAATCTAATGGAAATGGGACTTGGCATTAACTATAGACCTATAGGTGTTGTGTGTTACAGCAGCTTATCGACCTGTACGAGAACTGATACAACAAGAGAGAGAGAAAGACTTGGTAATTTCTCAGAGATGTGCTTCTAAATTGTAATTAATGATTATATATGTTTGACCCTAATTTTCCCAAGTTCCTTCATCATAATTAGTCCTCAATAATTTGTATTTACAGGAAAAGAAGCAGAAAACCAAAGAAGGAAAGGATGCAGATAATGCTTCAGAAACTAAGGAAGAAAGTGAGAGGGTAATTACTTTGAGGTCTCTAAACATGGAAGACTTGAGGAAAACAAAGAATCAGGTATGATTTTGAATATTTTCAACACCAAACACTAGAAATGTTTTTCATTTAGTTCATGTGTTTAATGTCAAAAGCTTAGCCAATTACACATGAGATTCTCTCCATAATTCCATTGTAACTGAAACATGAACCATTCAGCCAAATAGTTGATATTACGAAAGACCATTACCATGGAATCCCGGTAAACTTCAGCTAACCTTAAAAGTGCAGAAGCTCCTTTATTATTACCTGCACTTCACTCTCGTCCAGTATAACTTTGGAGTTGAGCACTTTATTTGCTTTGGAGTTTGCAATCTGTAGAAACCATTTTTAAATTCTCAAGTTACTCGGATTGTGTTGTACAGCGTTAGAAGTTCAGTATATCTTGCAACCTTAGAAATATATTATTGACTGCAGGTTGCTGCCAGTTTTGCTTCTGAAGGGTCTGTGATGAGTGAGCTGAAACAATGGAATGCTTTGTACGGAGAGGGTGGTTCAAGGAAGAAGGAGCAGCTATCTTATTTCCTCTAAGTATTTCTGGAATGTGGACATATATCGGCATTCTTCGACCAACATCGAAGAACCTGAAACACTGGGAAGTTTGTATTAGCATCACTATAAATTATCACATTTATATGTATGAGTTTGTAAGTCGCTACATGGAATATTTAATTAAGCCAATGTATAAACCATGAGTTACGTTTCTGCTATGTAATTATCCGTATGGAAAGTTGGTATTTAGAAACTATAGTGTCTATATTTTACATTTTGCATTTTACATAGCATTTGTAGCGTTGTAAATTTGCAGCTTGATTGTAGTCAACCAAGTTTTAATAGTTATACTGAATTATTAGCTCGATATAGTTGCTCCCCTTGTGATTATAAAAACAAAGTAGCAACCGTATTCATTACAGATCTTAGTCATGGTGGTGCAAAGTACAATTATTAAACAATGCTAACAGAGACAACTATCATGCCTCGTTTTATTTCATCGTCATCTTTTTCTTGGAACAAATAAGATGAGTATTACAGGGAACACTCCATGCTACGACCAAGGAGTTTCGAAGAAACTCAGGCCTATGACTTAAAACATCTAGTGAAACATAATATCTATATCAAAATAGGAAACCCATTAATCTTTAAGGAAAACTGATTTAATATGGTCCCAGCCGATAAAGGTCACAAAAATAATGGGTACAGGCCCCGACATAATGAAAACTATTGAACCTGCTGCGTCTCTATATATACTTCTTTCCTTTCAATAGTCCTTTGGGAATCTTACTCAAAACCTTCACATCAAATATTGCATACTGCTTCTTGATCTCAGCCTCGGCTTTCTCAGCAAAGGCATCGATTCTGACCTCATACTTCTCATAAAGCACAGGCACCGTATGCAGCAGCAAGAAAGCTGTTCATAAATACAGAACTGAAGTCAAGTATGAATGATGAAGAGATGGTCGTGATTAGTGGAACTGATTATGTATATACAGTTCTACTAAAAAATTTAAGTTTTAGAAAGTTTTCTTACAAATGTAAAACAATGTCAAAAAATTGCAGCAACTCCCAATAGTTGAAAGTAACCATAGACCAGCAATCACCTGAAATTTGAGATAGTGATCTTAACCACATGACTTGTGATGTCTAACTTGTTTCCATAAATAGCTAATTACTACTAATAATACAGCTGCCAATTGAATGAAATGTGACTGCAATCTAGTTTATAGATCATATACAAGAAATAAGTGCGGAAGGAAAAACTGAGGCTTACAACTATAAATTTCTTCACATCTTTCCCAGCTGCAATACCACATAGGAATGCAAGAGCTCCGTTTATTTCAGTTCTAAGCGCACCAGCAACACCCAAGAAAATATCTTCAGGAAGTTTAACTTCTGGAATTTTAGGCGGAGACCTAATAATGTAAGAAATATGAAATTAAAAGATTAGATAACTTTAGAACGAATGGCAAGAGTATGATAAAAAATTTAACAGCTTACTTTTTGAACAAGGCGGATGTTTTTGACCATACGAAAACGAAAGCCAGAGCTAGGATTAGCACATGGCATACTAGAGTTAGAAAATGATATTCAAGCAATTGGAAAAGCACCCAAATAGCAGTTGCAAAACCAAGCATCCCAGCAGTAATCATTTTGTTTCTCCACAGGAAAATATCAGCAGCTGGAAGAGGACATGTAAAGATGGAGTCAGTCCCATTATTCATGCGACACAGTTACAATGTCACAAACTTCCAGTATAAAACCTCCGAGGAGTTGGCGTTTTAGTTAGTATAAACATGAGTGTGTGTAGTCTCTGTGAGAGCTTATTATAATTTTCCGCGCATGACATATATGCAGTAATATATTACTAGCAACTTGATATGTAATTTCAATTCAAAGCAAATGACGTGAAAACAAAACATACATCTACCGCCTCCGAGGAGATTGTGAAGAGACTTATTGTCTGTCCCAAAGATGCTATAATTGATAGCATTAGCGTCCGACATTGGTGATGACTTGCTCATCTTATTCAACTCCCTAACGTGCTCAGAATCGTTTCCATATAAGTTTTTGGTTGCACTCTCCATCTTTTGGCTAGCTGTTGCCTGTTTGCTTAAAAAATAGAAATGAAAGGATTTTATAAACGGAGCAGCGGAGTATTCAAAAAGAGCAGGGCACGCAAAAAGAGAAATGCTCCCTATCTTCTCCTCCGGTTCGTTTGCTGGCCAGGAGGGAAGATCTAACTGGAGTAACCAAAAATAACCTCCACTTAAGGCGATTCCAAAAATACTTAAACTTATTGAACAAATTCATTTGATGAATAGAATTCTCCAAAATTAAAAATATTTACTCCTCGGTCAAGATTTAATTCTATAGTAGTCTCCTCAGTCATTTTTTTACCGTAAGAAAACTTTCTTCAATGCACTCTAATCACCATTTAAATTGTTAAAGATACGAATCTCTAACAATAAGAAGCATGTTTCAACTTAAAAGTCGTGTGTACTGTATCTCTTCTACCATTAATATTCCATGATTCTCTGTGCCGCTGCATGGACAATTCACATTTTTCTTGCTCGCCTCGGTCTCGTTCTGTTGTGTAACGGCTACATGTAATAATTATTGTAAGAGCACCTTGAGAATTTTATCATCACAATATAATATATTAATAAATTACAAGTAATAATAATATAATATTACATCACAGACTTGATCCCGTGCAAAATTATAAAATTCGGCCCTTTATTTACTTTAATATACATTAAAATTATTAAATTATATTTTTTAAAATAAAATAAACTATTGAAAAATATTGTAAATAAAAAATAAAGTCTAACAAATTTGATATTTATTATAATATTATCAATACTTCTCAACTTTATTAATAAATCATAATATTTTTGTTACAAATATCTATAAAAATATACAACGTTATACAAATTCTGGGCCCCTAAACTTTGGGGGTCTTGTGTGATCACTCACCCGCAAGCCGCCTCTGATTTTAATACATAAAAAAATGATATTGGCATATTTTTTTTGTAATTTAGTACTCCCTCTCATGACTCATCCTTTTCTTTTTTATAGAACATCACAGAAAACTCAAATTTTTAATATAAAATTTTATTTAATATTTCCTTTCTTAAAAAAAATATTTTTATTTTAAAATTATTGAATAGAACTAATATTATCACTTACATGCAATATCCTATAAAAATAATCGGAGGGTACGATAACGGATCCTTTATAATAATCATAAAAATATTAAAGCAGTCTGTTTTCATACTCTGACGACTGCAAAAAAAGCATTAGTAGAATAATTGCATTCGTATAATATTGACTCGCACACATTTTCCTCTTCTTTCTTCTTCGTACTTTTCGGTCTCGTGCACATTTTCTCTGAAACATCCAAGTTAGAATATTTTCCACTAAGACCACCATTACCTTAAACCTTCCTTCATATATAAACAATTCCTCTATAGTAGGCGTATAGGCTATATATACGCACAACTACACAAGTACATACATTGTGATTTGGCAATAGAAAAATATCGAATAATCTNCATTGTGATTTGGCAATAGAAAAACATCGAATAATCGTTACATGGAAGTACTCAGCTTGCTGAAATTCTGGCGAAATCGAGCTCCACAAGACTCATTTGAATTGGCAGTTACATATCCACAATGCGACTTTGAGAAATATGTTACAAAGAAAAACAAGTCTAGTAGTATCGTCATCAGCACAAGTGTCGGCATCACCAGCTTTGACAATGACACTAACAAACAGTGTGTCCACAAAGAATTGTCAAAAATAGATGGCCAGGCCAATGCTAATGCTTTTAATGCCAATGTCCTTACATTTCAAAAGTTACGAAAAAATTACAAATCTCATTCACCGGTTCTAGTACTCAGATCATCTCAGAAGCCTCGTGCTTCCATGCTCCGGTTTAAGAAATCGTCGAGTTTACAGAAATCAGAGGTTAATTGCATTACTTCCATGGCAAGTCCGAAGAGAGAACAGAGCAGTTTTAAAAGTAAGAGAGAAAATTCAGAAGATTCATCATCGAATAAGTATATGAAGTTGATAAAGCAAGCTTCGAAAATTAGAATTTTCGATCAATCAGCCGATGGAGAGAAACAGCAGCAAGGCGGGCGACCAGCAGTGTTTAGACAAGTTTGTAAAAGTTTGATGAAGAGCAAATCATCTGTACGAACAGTGCCAGTGCCTGTGAGTAGAAGAGATGACTCCGCTTTGCAACAACAGGATGGCATCCAAAGCGCTATTCTTCATTGCAAGAGATCATACAGTTCGCCATCATCCTCGTCATCATTTTCAACAATTTCACAAGGTATAAATTTATAGACCTTCTGCTGTATATGTTATGATCATAGTGAAATATACATGTATTCGAGTTATATTATTTCTTTTTTTGATTAACAAAATTTTGTATTTCAGAATGTACAGTATTCTCAAGATCTGCAAGTGAATCTTCCCGTCAAAAGGCAGCAATTAATCCAAAAATCACATCGTCTGTGGAAGGAGAAATGAAGTAGGTGGTGTATTATGAAGATCTGATCCTATTATCTTAGCGTTAGAAGTTAGAACATACCAAAGGAAACTAGTAGAGTTGACTGTTGAGAAAGTGTTAAATGAGATTGTCATAGTAGAGAACAATGTTCGCAAAGTAATGTGTTTTTTGTGCTTTGGTTTGTTGAAAACTTAAAAGTTGATACCATAACAATACTATGTTAAATCTGCATATTTTGACCTTTTTATTTTTAAGCCATTGTTATTCCTAATCTTATGCGTATATCAGATTGATACAACTGACTACCGGTACCGTGGTACGTGATTACATGTAACATACATTCCCAAAATCAGACCAGAGGTTGCTTATCAAACCACAAACATGTATACAAAGTACTAAAATTCACATTATAATAATTAAATAGGTCCCATAAATCTCTAAAATAATATTAAAACCTCCGGAACAATCCAAACTAATAAATGTGAAGTAAACAAAATCTTCAATAATAAATAATAATTAAATAATAGCTAGAAGTCCAATTTCCTAATCAACTGTAATAAGGGTAGCTCTCCATCACACAGCCCGAGATCCCCCTAAGTACCTGTCAGAAGAAGAATACGATATGAGTCAAATGACCAGTACGAATTGGAATACAGTTTATAAAACAAGAAACAAGATATATAATTTGATAGTTATAAATAAACTTTAATTTTAAAACAAGGCTGAAGCAAATAGGGATTATGATATTTCATACCGATATCCAAACAAATAATAGATACACACATCATAGGGTACTTAATGCGTGCAACAAACCGGACAATGTCTACGGCATATACAACGTCACCATCAAATATCAAATCAGAAATTAAATCAAATCTGGGTGAACCCACGTATCCTCAAACAAATATCAAATGCGCAAAACTCGCTTCTTGAGATATCAGAAGGATACGCCGTAATCAATCACACTGCCACGAAAGTGTCATGTCACTGGTGCCGCAATGACAGGGCTGTAGTACCATACAGCTGGTTAAATCAGTATACCCTAATATCACTCTAAGGGTCCAAATAAAATAATTTTTACAATTTTAAAATTATTTGAACATATATTTCAAATATCCTACGCAGATATGTAACATACATAATTTTCAAAAATTGCAAAAATAAATATTTAAATATTTTGAAACAGATTTTAAAATAATTTTCGGAGAATCGAAATAGTCAAAACAATAATATTGAGATGAATGGATTTAAAAATGAAACGAATCAAATATAATTAAACCTAAAAAGAGTAGCATCGAATAGAAATGAGACAAAATCCATACCTCGAAATAGCAACCACAAATTTTATAAACAGTCATGAACAACTCGTTAAATTCTTGGCTTCGATGTAATTACACAAATTGTAATTTATGATTAATAAACATAATACCCATATAACCTAATTAACCTCCTTCTGCGCATATAATATCTATTAAAATAAGTAAACTAGCAACTATTGATATATTAATATTATAATTTAAAAGTCAACTAAATAAAACATTACTGCAACCCCACATGTGTTTGTGTACTGGTAATGCAATTTGATGTCAATACATGTACATACACATATATAATTGACCTGCTTTATTTATGTACTTACATTTACAAAATCATAAAGACTTGGTGACTCTTGTCAATTAATAACTAAATCTAAATAACATAACTATCTTGCGTAGTACCTGAACTTGATTTTGTCAAGAAAATATTACTCCTTTGTTTTCTTTTTTCCTTCTGATTCCTCTCATCTTCTCTCTTGCGGTTCTCTCCCTACGCTTTAGGGTTATAAAACTCACATATATTTATTCTAAGACTCGTGCGTATATATATATAAAGGTCTAATAAATATTATTCTCTTTCTAATATAATTATAATCTAATTAGTAATCTAATTTTAAATTCTATTCTAAATCTAATTCAATATAAATAAATATAATTATTAAAACTAATATAATTACTAATTCTAATTTTATTCTCTTTAATATATTATTATTATTAAATAATAATTACTGATATTACATTACATATTTTGGTATGTGATTGATATGAGATTGGTACATGATTAGTCAGCGATAACATCTACAAATTATCTTTTAATATTCTGTAAATCTGTGAATTGATTTTACACAATTTTCATACTCGAATGAAGCCTATAAAAGAAAATATTCACACTGGAAAAAAAACAGTGTTTTTATACTCTTGATTTTCTCTGGGAGGGGGTGATACTGTGATAGGGAAAATGTCAGTTTTGAGTTTGTCGATCAAGGTGCACGGTGCACCTGAAATATTCGTAGTCTTTGTTGTTAGAAAATGGAAAGTTTAATGCATATTTTATATATGTTTTTGATGTAATTTCTGAAAACTAATTAATAGAGGTTGTTATGAGTACTTAAACTTTCATGTTTCAATCTAAGACATTTTTTTAATGGAATCCATAAAGAAATTGAGTTGAAGTTACTTGCTTGAAATGAGTTATGTGGGGATTGTCCCACATTAAATTTGTAAAAGAACGATAATGAGTTTATATAGCATGTTGTGTTAGTATTGTTTACAACTACTAGTGTAAGTGGAATGCTTATGTCACATGATACTATTGAATACTTTATATTTTTTAATTGCAAGTTTATTTGATTTATTTATATTGATTATTTAATATTAGTATTAATATTAAATATATTGAGTTAGGATTATTTCAATAATCAGACTCTAAATATATATTACAATATTAATATTACTTAATCGAATAATATAAGTAACAAATAAAACTCACTTCTTTATAAAATTTTATTTCTTTGAAAAATTCTATATCCCACATCGAGTAGAATAAGAGAAGAGGAACTCAAGAAACCTATATATTGAGGTATGCACATCTAGTTGTTGTGTGCCTGTTACTTGTACCTTGCATACAATAAAAATTGCATAGGTTGTCGGGCAAATTGAGGTGTGCCTCTTTCTCCTATCTCGCATACATATAAAGTTGCATAGGTTTTTGGGCGAACTGATGTGTTAGTCGCTGTTGAGTGTTACGTATCTGTGGACGAAGTACTATGTGATGTTTTATCATGGAAGTGAGATTGTTGCAACCCAACACAGCGTAGTGAGCCAATTATCTCTTCACGAACAGTTAAAACTTCTTGCAAGGCTTGGCGACTCAGTTGTTCATTTTGATTCTATCAGTGTATGCATAAAGCTTCTGTTAGAGATAAATTTTCTATCTTTTCTCTCGTCTTTACGGTTATTGATTCATATTTTGTTTGTCTTCGTGTTTGTTTCGTAATTGGTATCTGTTTGTTCTTGTTAATTATCATCATATAATTGCCCATTGTTGTGTTTAGATAATAATATTCCCAACTTTTGTATCTCAGAAGCATCGTGTTTCTATGCTAGGCTTTCAAAATCGTCGAGTTGAGAGAAAACAGAGTTCAATTGTATGGCTTCCATGGCACATCTGAAAAGATAGCAGAGCAGTTCGAATAGAAAAATAGTGTAAGATTCATCATCAAATAAGTATTTAAAGTTAATAAAGCAATCTTCCTGAATCAGATTTTTGTTGGGAATCTGACCCGATTCTCGGCGTATACGGAAACGTATTTATATATGTACCGTGTGCTTGGACCTGCTAATATATATGATAATAGTGGAAATAACAAACCAACAATATATAGTAAAAGATGCAAAAGATTTCACGTGGTTCGGCAAGCCTACATCCACAAGGATAATAACTTCACTAGAATAAAGAGATTACAATATCCGAGTATACGACTCTGAATTTTATACACAAATTCAGTTTAACATACCTATTATATATATCCCTTACTCACTGAAGTGTTTCCCTCTAAACCTCCATCTATTACTATTTTCCGACAGCCTTTCCTTCTCTCTCACTTTCAACCTGGATAGTGTCACACAACCCGATTGAACGACCCCATGCAGTGGGACCACCTTTGATGGCTGCAGTCAAACCCGAACACTCCTAAGGGTAGTTTAGGCACGAGAACCTTCTATCCCAACACTTCTTGAAAGCATGCTAAACTGACTTTACTACTAGATGGACTATCTAGCAGCTATAAAAAGAAGAAGAAAAGAAAGATGTAATTAGTAAAGAAGGGGAAAAGACTTATTTATAGGTGAAGGAAAGTGGGTGTTTCATTTCCCTATCAACGTGGGATAAAGAGTGAAAATGAGGAACTTAGTTTTTGGCCTAAAATCCTAAAAAAAATTCAATCAGTCAGTGACTAAAAATTCATGAGTGGATAGAAAGAAACAGCAAGGCAGTAGTACGGCTTTAATGAACATCAAATATTCTGTCTGAACGGTACTAGTGCCTATGAGTAAGAAGAGAAGACTCAGCTTTGCAACAACAAGATATCATCAAAAGCGTTATTTTTCACTGCAAGAGATAATATAGTTCATTAATCATCATCATCGTGTTTCTCGATAATTTCACATAGACCTGGCCAAACAGGCGGGTCGGGCGTGCCTTGCCGGTTTTCCGGTGAGCCGGTTTGGTCAGGTCTAAACTCGTGCACGGCATGCGGTAGAAGGCGAGTTGTGCCGAGTCGAGCCGGACCTCAAAAATGCGAACTTGTGTGCGGTTAAGCGGGTTAGGCGGGTTTCGGTTTTTTATAAATTTTTATTCCATTTAATATTTTAAAAGGATTAAAAAATTATATGATTATTTTTGGATTAAAAGAGAACGGTACCTCTATAAATTTTATTAATTAAAAAATATTTTACAAATAATTTGAGAGGACTCTTCCCTAAAAAAATGGAACAAACCGCTTGTACATAATAAACATACTAAAAAAATACAAAGTAAATCTAATTTAAAAATACAAAGTAAAAATATTATATCAACTATTTACTTTATACAAAATATTGTTGTTCATTGGTAGTTGACGTGTCCGATTCTGATGAAGTATTCATTGTCATCCATGGATCATCTTCTCCATCCGAGTCATCTTCTTTTATTTCTTGTTGCCTTTTTTCGGCTTGATCCCAGTCCTTTTTGCAAACACATATTTTCACCATGTCTGGGGAAAGACTTGATATCTTCTACTCCAACACTCTTCTGTCTGCACTAAAAGTAAACTCGGACGCAATTGTAGAGCCAGGAACTACTAATATGACCCTTGCAATTTTAGCTAAAACCGGAAATTGGTTCTCATGATTCTTCCACCACGTTAGTATTGAAAAATTATTATCTAACTCATAATTATAAGGAAAAAACTCCCTAATCATACTAGAAGAAGAAGTAGATACACAAGACATAGTGGAAATTCTACATTTTTGTTTTTTGGTTATGATAGATGAAATAATACTATTAAACCTACTAACAATATTAGTCTTAGGTCGTATAACATTTTGAGTTTTGGGAGTATATATATCTACAAGACGATATAATAATTCTAAACAATTTTGTACATAAAGAACATGATTATACAAAACTTCTGACACCTCATAATAATGTTCTAACATATTTTCTAAACATTCTTTTCTAAAACTGGGATAAAAAAAGACATGCAACACCATAAATATAGGAAAATTCTGTAAAGTATTTTATCCACTTAATTTTTATGTTATAAATAATTGCACTAAAAAAATCATTTTCTTCAAATTCACGTAAAGTAGTAACAATATTAACACACTCAATGATAACATGATGTACATTTAGTTCGTAAACATAAGAAAAAATCTTAGTAACATGATGATAACAATCAAGTATATCACGTACGCTAGATGCCAACTCCCACTGAATTTCGGTAATCAATCCACCATCAAATTGGTTTTTTGGGTCTGAATTATATAATTCAATAATAACTACCTTATATTTAATTACCTCATTTAGTAATTTATAAGTTGAACTCCATCTCGTAGGACAATTGATAGCCCATTTTTTCGGCCTCAACCCATTATCTCTACATAATTTTTTGTACTTAGACCGTGATGTGTGTGCCGGATTTATTGAATGTTTCATCATGTACTCTAAATTCAGACTCTCACCGTGGGAGAAAGGTAATTCGTCTAATGTAACATAAGTAGCAAAATCTTCAATCATTCTATCTCTATTATAGGAGAAAGGCATAACTCCACCGGGAGACGAAGTCATGAAACCACCATTTGTGTTTGTTGTGATTCCCCACATGTCTCTCCACTTTCATGACTTTGTTTCGTTATTCCGTGATGATTTTTTAAGTGTCGATCAAGTGTACCCGTACCGGTCCCCTTAGCGTGAATAAAAGGGGCTTGTTATCGACCACTTTGAATAAAAAATGAATAAAAAGCTTTAAATCAGTTCGGATCTTCCGTTACTTGTCTCAAAAAGTAAGTCCAAACATGTGAAGAACGTCTACTACTAGAAGAACTGCTTGTAAAAATATAAAAAATGAATGTTATTAAAATTTTGAAAATTTTAAATATTTTTAAAATAAAAAAATGTATATTTTAAAAAATATGAAAATTGAATGTTTTTAAAAATTCGAATAATTGGAATATTTTAAAAATACGAACATAAAAAATGAATATTTTTAAAATATAAAATGAATATTATAAAAAATAAAAAAATGAATGTTTTTAAAAATCCGAATATTTTATAAATATGAACATAAAAATGAATACTTTTAAAATATAAAACGAATATTTTAAAAAATATAAAAATTGAATGTTTTTAAAAATTTGAATGTTTGAAAAACACGAGCATAGAAAAATGAATATTTTTAAAACTATAAAAATATAAACTGAATGTATATAAAATATATATTTTAAAAAATATTAAAATCGAAGACTTACTGGGTTCGATGAGTAGAGGTGGTGGCACTGAATTTGCTTGGGTGGAATTTTGTGACGATAATGTACCCCTTCCTTGTTCCATTTTGTAGATGCTTGCTGAAATTATTTGAAGCTCGCCGGAATTCGTTTGTTTGACAGTAGCAGCAGGCAATAGCAATAAGAAGGAGAGAGGAGGGAGAGAGTAGAGACAGTAGCAGTGAGAGGGAGAGAGTAGAGAGTAAAGAGTGAGAATGGGGAGAGTAAAAGGTGGAATTTATAGGTGTTAGAGAGGAGAGAGCTGTTGGAGAATGGAGCCGTTGGAGAGGGAGAGAGACGCTTGAGAGGGAGACGTTGGAGTGGCAGGGAGCCGTTGCAAGGTGCAACAGTCCAACGGTGTCGAGCGTGCCGCGAGCCGTGGCGAGCCGCGAACCGTGTCGGGTTGTCTCGTCACGAGTTCCTGCGGGTTTGACGAGTCGATCCGTGCTGGTTTTTGTTCACTACCAACCAACTCGTATACGACACGTTTTTCTCTCGGTTTATGCCGGTTCATGAACCAGTCCGGTCCAAACCGCCTTTCACGAGTTATTTAGGCGAGTCGTGCCTACCCGCCCGTTTGGTCAGCTCTAGTGTGACAACCCTGATATTTTTTTTCAAAAATTATTTTTATTATTTAAATATTTTATTGGTTTTCTCAAATGATGAGTAATAAAAATTTTATATTTTATTCCAGTAGGATGCATTTCCATATTTTTATTATTATTTTAGTAATTATATTTGGTTCAGTGGTGTTTAGTTCGGTTTTTAAAAAATTATATTATTTTACTGATCGAGTCAGCATCTATAGTCGGTATTTTTCTTCGGGTGAAAATTTTATTTTGAGTAAATTATTTGAATATTCAAAATTTAGTATTTTTATATTTTTGAATATTCAAAATATTTAAATATTTTAAAAAGTTATTATTTTTATTTAGTTTTAAAAATAATAAAATTTATATTTTCCTCAAAATAATTTTATAGATTTTTTGAGATTATTTAAAATTATTTAAAGATTAAAAGTGATATTAAAATAATTTTACAAGATATGTTTTATATTTTATAAAAATTAAAAAAAAAACTTTATAAACCTAAAACTACCCGCAACCGCCACACCCCTCCCCCAAAAAGAAAAAAACTGCCCCAGCACCCCCCAGTTTCCCAACCCAATTCCCTCTCCCCTGTGTTTTTCCCCTCCGAGCCGCTACTGTCCTTTTTTTCCCCACTTTCGCGCGCGTGCCCTCACCCTTCTCTTCTCCCAGCTGTTTGTCTCATCTGCTGTCTTTTTTCGGTACGTATATTAATATATTTAAAACCTTCCAAAATTCAGTATTTGCAAACCGTGCATCCAATATTCGATATCTATATATATAAATGACCAGCGTTTTAAGACCTACGCATGAGTATAAATTGGGATAAGTTTTGAGAATATTATTTTTTAGGCAGGTTTTCGTTTTTAATTTATTTAGGAGTATAGAAAAGGAATTTGGAGATGGTGATCAAGGTAGAAGTCAGTATAGCATATATATATGCAAGGAGATTAATTTCGGTTTTTTCTGAGAATATTTTCCGGCCTTCAGAAAAGACTCGTTGGGTGTCCGTAATTGATCTTATGGTAAGGTTTTTAAGATCCTGACTTCACACTCGTAAATATTCGGGCATGTTAGTTTATATATATTAATTTTATAATTTTTAGAGATTATTTTTATACTCTGTAAAGTTCCCTGTTAACCAAATTTTTGGGTTTTGATGACTGTGTTTCTCGTTTTAGACAATTTTATGTGTATATGTATAATTTATTTTGTGGGTTAAATTTGTTTACTTTATTTTACTATAGTTGAATTGTATTGTTTGGGATTGATTTTGAGGGGCTGTGATCCCGGGAAAAGTTCATTTTACAAAACTCTTATTTCGAAATTTTTTCTTGTAATAAAATATTTATTTGATTAAAAATATTAAGTAGTTAATTATTTTGAAAAATAATTTATTTAAAAATAATTAATAATTAATTGATTTAATTATTAATTGGTTTATTCTTATTAATTAAATATTAATTTATCTGTTTATCCGTTTTAAACGAAATAAATATTTATATGATCGGAAAAATAATCCGGAAGTTATAAAAATAGTTTTAAATTTTAAATTTACTTACGAACCCGGATCAAATATTTTACGAGACTTTTTAGTGATCCATTTCGAGTCTAGAAATATTTTAGAAATGTTTAATGTTATGTTTAATTGTTTAATTTGATAACGTTATCGAGGGTAGACGTTATAAGTTTTAAAGTATGAATTAGAATTGTTAGTTTTTATTCTTTTGTTCGAGGATTAATTGTTGTCTCGAGGATTAATTATTATTTTATATTTGAGTCTTGAGAATTAATTGTTTATTTATATTCGAGTCTCGAGGATTAATTGTTGTTTTATATTCGAGTCTCAAGGATTAATTATTGTTTTATATTCAAGTCTCGAGTGTTGATTGATTGTTTGAGGATTAATTGATAACTGGGTTTATATTTTATTTATTGGTTTGTTAGGTTTGATGTGAGTTTTCTTGTTAATAGGAATATATCTAAGATAAGTATAGTTAAGTTATAAACGCTCGTAGAATACAGCGAGGTACTTCAAGGACTAAAGTACCGTATTATATTTGACTATAGATGTAGACGTGCAGACTCGATCTCAATAGTTCAGACTCGTAGCAACCGCATGAGCGTCAGATTAAAGAATTATTAAAAGGTGATACTGTGAGACGGGCAGTGTAGTCGACCCATTCCAAATTAGGATCGCATTTATATCAGGCAAGTATCTCCTCATTGATCATCCTAAACACTTTTGTTTTACTATTTCGATTATTCATATCATGATAAATAGTTATTATTCAGAGCTATTTATGATTCATGTTTTATTCTGTGCATCAGAACTACTTGTTATTCGTACTCTGAATATTAGAAGTTTATTATAATAAACTCATCATATTTAGCGAATTATTATATAAATAACGAGGATATGGTCTGTAGTTGAAACTAAGCATACATTATTTACTTGGGTTTGCTCTATTGGATTGGAATTCTAGCGTAAGAGGCTCTGAAATAATAGTCCTGCATTTATTGAGGAGGATATGGTAACCAATCTATCTTCCTATAGGCTAACAGTACTTGTTTATTTGGCACCCATTATAGAGAATCATTGTTATAACTATGAGTATAGAAATGTACCGATAGGTTATAAAGATGTCATATTGCTTTTGAACTGATCAGGTGGCAATAGTGTTTATATTTGTGTATCTAATCCATATTGTCAGCATGGCTATTATATATTGATTTTGGACGGTTGATTCATTTTGATGATATACTGCATTGTTTCAGTTTGAGATAAACTGTGATTTATTTACAGTTCAGTTTTCATAATAAACTGTGTTATATTCTGTTCTATATACAGATCTCATATCTTAATTTAATTTCAATTGTTCATATATTTGCTGAGCATTTTTTGGCTCACTCTTGCTTTTTATCTAAATCCTGCCAGACTGTCAGTTTGAGCAATTCCAGCAATTCTAGCAGACGTAGCGAAAGAAAGGTGTTGGGACCGTTCGCTTCTCGGGTCTCCCAAGTATTTAGTTATTTTAGTATGTCTGTAGATAGTGTTTGTAATAAAACTAAATCTAGACTTAAAACTTATCTAGATTTATGGATTTGAGTTTGTGTATTAGTAGTGGGATTGTAATAAAGTATTTGGATTTACTTTTAATTTTAGCTGCTTAATTTCATACTATAACCTGTTAGCGATCCTTAATTGTTGACGGGGTCAGTGCGCATCTGATTTATTATGTTATTATTGTTGGTTGTTGGCGGACCAGTGTGCCTCTGGTTTATATTATTTTATTATTGTTGGCTGTTGGTTGGTTGATAACCCCCAAATCTAGACCCCGGGTTTGGAGTGCGTCACATCTAGGTACTAATATTATTTGTTCTAAACAGTTAACTGAATGCATATATTCAGAGTCATGTCTGAGATTTGGATTTCCCCGTACAGAATTTAAAAATAATAAAAGTTGATGAAATAATAAAAATTAATTGATAATTGTAAAAAAAATACAACAATTAAAATGCATAAAATAATTTTATTACATAAATAAAATTAATTGAAAATTGTAAAGAAATAAAACAAGTACATAGATTACATAAATTATATGAAAATTGATTTTCTAGCATTTTTTGAAGCAAACTCACTAATAATATTTTTATAGTCAACTTTTTCTAGCAAACTATTTTCTATGATAAAAGCTAATTTATATGTAAACTTGTTTAAATTTGTATTATTGTATAAACCCATTATTCAATTAACTTTATATTTAAATTGATTTGTTTCATATAATATATATACATTAAAAATATATATAATTTAAAATAAAATAATTACCTAAAAATTGAATCATTACTTGGATGATATAATATTGTATATATTGTCACAAAAAAAATTAGTGTATATATTTAAATTAATTAACTTTTGTGAAATCATTAAAACTAATAAAGAGAGTTAATTACACTTACCACTATAAATAGTTATTTCTATTAACATATTTTCTATATTAGTGTTTCTAGAATTTATATTACTTATTCAATATAATAATTAAAAATTATTTAAATATATAATATTTTCTAATCTTTTTTTTCAATTATTAAAATTCAAAAATAAAAATTATAATTTTTTTCTATTTTTTTCATTTCAATATACATTATACATATATATACACATACATGGAAAAAAAATGTGCTCTAATTTATTGGAGAACAATTCGCACAGTCTCAGTCCCGGCTCTGCATATATTTATTGTTATTTACTGATTTCGCTTCTGATTGACTGAAGTTTGCATTTCAGGATGTACGACATTGTCAAGATATGCAAGTGAATCTTCTTATCAAGAGGCCAATTGATCAAATCTATCCTATGTTATTAAAGTCAAGATTAAAAATTTGGTAGTCGGTTACTTAATTTTTAAACATTAATCTCTTAATTAAAATATATATCACATTATTTTCCTAAACAAAACACACAAATATTATTTTATTAAAATATAAACAAAGTATATGAAAAATTATATAATATATATAATTATATAAAAATTAAATTATTATTATAAAAATAAAAATATATTTAAATTCTGTAAAAAAAATATTAAAACAATCGATCCGCTAGTATACATAATGATCAATCTTCTTAAATTTATAGCTTTGTTGCATGGGACACATTCCCTCTCAATATTGTTTGGACTCTCTTAATGATACAGCCCAAAATCCCAATAATCATGCGGGCGTTTTTGGTAGAATTATCAATGGCGCAACCACCATTAGTTTCAAATTACAGTATAACCTCCATACTAAATATCAAATAAATTCTATGTAAACGAATAATCTCAATAAATATATAATTTTTCTGATCCAAATATAACAAAATTAGTTTATTTTAATTTTTGGTAAACGAATAATTTTGATCTCGTAACTATATATTTTAGAGGTTTCACATTTTCACTGTAGTATCCAGACAATACATATAGTTTTTTTTTAATCTAGTGCTAAAGAAAAAGAATAGGAAAAGAATTGATAGGATAATTAGAAAGGGTGCAGTTGAGCAACAAATCGATAGCAAATGATCACGGGATTAATTCATTTAAAGCAATGCATGTCGTCTAGCTACCTAATTAAATTCTTACTTTTTTTAGTTTGGCCACACACCTAATTCTTATTTCAGTTTGTCAATTAATGAGGACTTTATTCATATATATCGGTTACATTTAAACTGTGTTTTCGAGATTTTTTTTTATAAAAAAAGTGAAAATTTATTTCCAAATGATATTTCTAGAAAAAAGGAAACGAAATTTAAACATTTAGGAATGAATTTTTTATATATTTATTTTAAAAGTAATTTTCCTCCTAAACAAAATTGGAGAAAAAAATAAACTCTTTTTTTTTCTTTTCCTTTCAGTGATACTATTATTTATTATATGAATTCTTTTCCTATAAATTGGATTTTACCGCATCAATTATTGTTTGAATACGCTTTGGCTCATTTTTAAAATTAACAATATGGTGCCATCTATAAATATTATTTTCTAAACTGATCAACATGTTATATTTTAAAATCAGTACAGTTGTATTTGAATGTTGATCAAACTGAACAGTAAATTTGTTACAACTTTTTTTTCAATTAAAAAACTTCAAAATTTTGGTTTCGATTGCATTTGTAATTTTTTTCGTGATTCATTAGACGCACATATTTCCCCATCATGCATTCATGTTATCATATAGGGATGGTAAAAAGATATTTACAGGTGAAAAAAGATATTTATTTTTATAATTTTATTAGTCATGTTAGAGATATAATATTACTCTATAACATCTCCTTCGTAACAACTTCACAATCGATTTAGATTTAAGGTTTTTTTTTGATATAGTTAAAAATTTAGATATTTGTTTACTTTGACATTTAAGCCTTTTTTTTTGTCTAATTTTGGTTCAGATTGTGGTATTTGTCACAGTAAATTTATAAAACAACCTGCTCCATTAGTAAAAACACACCCAAATTTACTCGCAATGGAATGCATGCATCTGGCACCGCTTGGTCTACTTGTATCTCCTTTCGTATGGTATACAACAAGATAGAGAAACAAATATGTAGATATACATGTTTATATATGAGAGGGAACTGTGATCTCGTGATCTTATTCTTGGGAGGTTGTGTTCTCGCGTCGATGATCTCAACAAAGCACTTACTTGAGCCATATATATATGTATGATGGACCTGTCATCGATCCTGTTTGTATTCTATACTTGTTGGGATTAAAGTTCAAAGTTAAAGTCGATCACATGGTTATTCTTTCTAAAGAAAATGCCATAAATATTAATTGCCTTATCTCAATTCTTCTTGGAAATTTTGATGATAATCAAAATTTTGAAATATTTTGGCTCGACTATGTGGTTGCAACTTGAACATATAATTAGCCCGTTTTGAACAAGTTTCGAAAAACAAAATTCTCGTTTCTGATGCATAGCGAGAAAATTGTACTTGAGCATATTATATTCAATAACCATAATTCACGAGGACACAACCTTGTCACAAATCTTTTGCTATCGGTAAAACTTGCTAACTTGCTACAGAGTAAATCTGAACACCCTATCTAACTTTACATCTCTATTTTAATCTTGCATGGAAAATAATTTGTCATGCAGCTCTGAAGTTGCCTTGTCTATACTGTAATGTCTAAAATTACATAATGCATGAAAATTTTGTTTCAGTCATCTCAATTATTTATATGGACCATCACAAGATATACTGATAGAAATGAAATGGCATTTCCCTACCGAACCAAGTCACACATGCATGCTGTTTAATTTATGGAAGAATATACATACAAAGACACACATATAAATACACACACACAAACAATGCCTGTAATCCGGGAGTCTCATGGCACACAACTGTTTCCTTCATTTTATTATATTATGCATGTTGCTAGCCATCTACCATATATATAACACTAGATCACTTAGCTAGCTGATAAGAACTTGGCTATCACCTGTATATTTTTAATGAGTAGATTTGTGTATCTAATACCACCATTACCAACCAATACACCACTACAAATCATTCTCCTCTCCTTGCAAATTGTGTATAGACCTCTAGAATTCTCTCAGTCATGGCAGATCCACCATCACCTAAAAAACCTTCTCCTAAAACATACCAAATAACAGCTTCTTCAATCTCCTATTCCAAATCCACCACCTCTTTTTCTTTTAAAACTTGCACTCCAACACCTCCAAACTATATCTTACAAGATATCACTCTCACTGCATATCCCTCTCAAATCCTTGCAATTGTAGGCCCAAGTGGTGCCGGAAAATCGACCCTTCTCGACATATTAGCAGCAAGAACATCCCCGACAAATGGCACTTTACTTCTCAATTCTTCCCCTCTCAATCATTCTTCATTTCGAAAGCTCTCGGCTTATGTTCCTCAACATGATGCATGTCTCCCTTTACTTACTGTCGCTGAAACTTTCGCCTTTGCAGCCAGCCTCCTTAACCCAAAAACATCTGAAATCTCTATTATTGTCAATTCTCTTCTCAGTGAGCTAAGATTAACACATTTATCACATACAAGGCTCGGAGAAGGCCTATCAGGTGGCGAACGTCGCCGTGTTTCGATTGGCCTCAGCCTCCTCCATGATCCTGCAGTGTTGCTTCTGGATGAGCCAACATCAGGGCTTGATAGTACCTCAGCTTTCAATGTAATGCAGACATTAAGATCAATAGCTGACTCGCGACACCGGACCATAATCTTATCAATTCACCAGCCAAGTTTCAAGATTTTGTCCACCATTGATCAAATTCTCTTGTTATCAAAAGGAAAAGTTGTGCATCATGGCACACTTTCTTCACTTGAAGCATTTTTATTATCTAATGGATTCACTGTCCCTCCACAGCTCAATTCACTAGAATATGCAATGGAAATACTAAACCAACTCAACATCAGTAAATCCATCGCACCATCTTCACTAGAAAATGACCCTTCAATTCTCACTTGTTCTGAAACTAAAACAAGAGGAAATATCAGATACAAAAGTTCAAGGCTCCACGAAATCGCTATTCTTTACAACAGGTTCTTGAAGATCATCTACAGAACAAAGCAACTCCTCTTGACAAATACATTGCAAGCACTCGGTGTAGGACTTGTTTTAGGAACAATCTACATCAATATCGGTTTCGACAAGACAGGAATAGAGAAGAGATTAGGACTCTTTGCATTCACTCTCACATTCCTGCTTTCTTCTACAACTGAAACTTTGCCGATCTTCATTAATGAAAGGCCAATCATACTTCGAGAAACTTCAAGCGGAGTTTACAGGATATCATCATACCTAATAGCAAATACACTAGTTTTTCTACCTTATTTGCTCATCATCGCAATCCTTTACTCCACTTCAGTTTACTTCTTGGTTGGTCTTTGTGCAACATGGCAAGCATTTGCATACTTTGTTTTGGTCATCTGGGTTATAGTTTTGATGGCCAATTCATTTGTTTTGTTCTTGAGTTCCGTGGCTCCAAACTACATTGCTGGAACTTCACTTGTAACGATACTTCTAGCCGGATTCTTCTTATTCTCCGGCTACTTCATTTCACAAGACAACATGCCAAAGTATTGGGTGTTCATGCACTACTTTTCCATGTACAAATATGCCCTCGATGCTCTACTGATCAATGAGTATTCTTGTCTATTGTCAAGGTGTTTGATATGGTTTGATGAGCAAAACAAGACGTGTATGTTCACGGGACGTGATGTGATGATAAAAAGAGGACTTCATGAGAACCAGAGGTGGACAAACATCTATATCTTAATAGGGTTCTTCATCTTCTACCGTGTTCTTTGTTTATTGGTTTTGATCAGAAGGGTCTCTAGATGCAAGAAATGATACCTCACATTCTCCAGCTATTCTTCATGCATCAAGATGTTCAGGTCAATTTATGTAAAAATGATTACCAGCTTTGTGTTTTCTCAACAATTAATGTTTTAATCCACAACAATCAAGTGTAATAATAAATTAACTACATTTTTGTAATTTTGTAATTTGTAACATATTCTCTTCTCCAAAACAATTACATTGACTACTAAGAGGACAAGGGATATACAATCATTTTGGTTTAATTAATACAAGCAAAAAGTATTGTGTGTGTGTGTGTGTTATCTATATAATAATTTACACATGGGATGTCACGGATATCTATCAAGGAGAAGATGCCTATGAAAAAAAATGGGAAAAGGGAATACAATGAAAACAATGTTTTGTTTGTTAGTTGTGCTATCTATTCTGCATTTGTTCACGGGTTCTACTTCATATCATAGTTTATATGTGTGGCGTTAACTTCTACTGTTGTTTTCTCCAAATCCATGTGATTATGCTTAAGCCAACTTTAATACATCTCTGCACATCTATTACTGGATCCTACGAGAATATTTGTCCAACAAGTGCATTACTTATATTACAACGCTAATATAAAACTACCATTATTGTTCCAGAATAACATACCATTAGGGAAAACTGGAACACATGTCAAAGTCTTAAATCCTCACCTCTTGTTACCACACCAAAAAAAGTAGTTCTATATACACTAGAACCTCAGCCAAATTCTATCCTAGTACTAAATAACTTCTAAATTCTACCCCTCCACCAGACACCACAGGTATATAGCAAACAAATTAACATTACTGAAAACCTTGAATTCAGATTAAACAGCATAAACATGTCTAGTTGCTGTAACCAGACAGACTCGAGAGTTAAAATATAAGTTTCCAAGATTTCCATTTTGCAAACATCCTCCGAGTCTCTAAGTCAGCAAGTTATTTAAGAAAAAACATTTACAAGTTCATCAAAACAGACTGAGAACAAAAACGCTTGAAGGTCGCAGAAAATTAANGACCAAACTTTAGTTCTCACTCCAAAATATTACAGGTATCTAATAATTCAAATACAGATAAGAGACAAAGCTTAAAGGAACATAAGGGTACAACGATATTGATGTGCAATCTCTAGTATTCCCACTTCCTCATTTCCATGCCATCTGGGGCACTTCCCTCAACTTTTTTCGAACCCACTTCTTTCCAATTTGTGGAGAGCACTGTCCCATTCGACTCGACCTGTCAAAAAGAAAACACAGTATAATGTTAAAAATAAAATAAGCCATACTTCAACAATTTTAATTAAAAGAATAAGAACACATTATTTTTATTTTTATTAAAGAAGGTCCCAATTGAAACTAGTCACATCATGCGAAAACCAACAAAAGAATTTTTTCAAGCTGCTAGCAGCCAAAAACTTTTAAAGTTCGATAAACTAATGTCTTACAAAAGA
>QRFB01004857.1:16329-41243 GCA_008931105.1 Oenanthe javanica | reverse complement strand
GGAACTAGAACCAAAAATTAACGGGGCTCAATTTAATATTTTAATATTAAAATATTCATAGTAATAATAAGGCTTATTTATATTTTTGCCCTGTATCTTAATTTGTACATAGAAACCCTTAGGGAAAAAACTGTAACTCCTTACCCTGAACATGACAACTTGTACATTTCAACCCTTTCGAATATTTTTCTTTCGATATTACCCCTTATGGTTGATGTGTTCATTGCTACATATATGAAGGGTAAAAATGTTCAATCCATATAATATTAATTGAGTGTTCATTTAAATTTTATGTTAATTTAGAATTAAATTAAAGGAATATATATGCATTTTCTATATCTAACAAAAATATATATTTAATAATTAAAACATTAAATTACAAGTGTTTTTATATATTTTACAATTTTAATTCACTTTATTATTTTAAAATATTTATAGTATGACATAAAATAATTTTAATAATATTCCTTTTTAGCTATTATTCCTATTAAAATAAATACTACTTCAAATTGGTACTTAAATTATGCTCTAAAATAAATTTTATGTAGTCATAGTTTATTTAGTAGTTTTTATTAAAAGTATATAATTGAATATTTACAATATTTTTACAAAAATCACTGATTTTTCGTGTGGATCCCCATTCGAGGTGGAGATAAAGAGAGCAAAAATATTATTAATATTTTAATAATATAATGAAAGTAAATCTTTAATAATGATTAACATAAGTAAAAATACAAACACTTAAGGGCTACTATTCATATTAATAATAAAAGTTGTAAGAAACATATATCAATAGGCTAATATTGAAACAACTTTCAATCATTATATTTATGTTGTAAGAAACACTATCTCAGTAGTAGTCGCAATAATTAAAACTAGAGCTAACTGGACAAGTAGCAGAATTTTTTGGGATAAAATTGTGCAATTCAGAGATAATTTATATAATCAAAACTTGAAAGTACTTAGTAGTGTCTTGAATTTTTATCTAACTCTAACTCTATCATTCTTCTCTTACACTACATATTGGATCTAATATTTTCGTATAATTATATATTTTGAAAATAACTGCACACTGAAAAAAAATTATATATAGAGTTGGGTTCAACGGAGAACTACTTAATTCGAAGAAGTTGGAGAACACTCCTTATTTTGTAAAAATCATTACAGCTTTTGTTCAAAATACATATGTTATGTAAATATAAACACAATTATGAGAAAAATTTATGCATTTGAACATAAAATGAGTGAAATTGTTTTATAGAACCCATATTATGTATGTTCTACTAGTCCACCACTTCTTATTTTATAAAAAATATCACATTTTTCATCAAACACGCATGTATTCAATAAATAAAAACAGGATTATGAGAATAAATTATGCATTTGAAAGAAAATTAGTAAAAAAAAATGTTACAGAACACATGTTATATAAGTATAGAACATAGTAGTTCCTCGGGGAACTAGTTATCTAAATGTAACTCTATTATTCTTCTCGTACACTACATACTGGATCTAATATTTTCGTATAGTTATATATCTTAAAAATAACTATACACTGAAAAACAAACAAAAAATATATATATATATATATGTATATATATATTAGATCTCACGGTTTTAATCTATTTATTTGAGAAGATCTAACGGTCATTATTTTTTTATAATTAATTAAAAATCTAACGGTTGTTATATATTTACAGGAAGATCTAACAGTCATAGTTCTTTTTATGATTCACTAAAGTTGTTGTATATTTAGAAAAAATCTGACTGTCATGATCTTTTCTATGGTTAACCTTGGATAACCAAAAATTGGGTTAATCAAAAGATCTCATGTTCTGTTATTATATAATAGTATAGATGTACCAAAAATTAGCCAATGGAAATTTACAAAAAATAATTGGCGAGAGTTGGCTACAGATCCCGACAGAACAAGCTAAATCAACTGGTCCGGGTTGGAAGGATCCATTTTGGCCAAATTCGGAAATTAATAAAGATGTTAAATATGTTCTTTGCGTGGCAGAATTAACCGGTTTAAGTGGCTATGTAGATATTGTAAAATGCGGCAAACAACCAAAGAGATTGCAAAAGAAATGAATGAATTTGTCAAACTACTCATTGTAGTACATTGGTATAATTCAGTTAAATCACTTAAAAAGTGGACAGAAAAATAGCCCACCTGGTAAAGGAGTCTGAGTTGGTTATAACAGCTAGTATTTTGTTGTATGTGTTAACTGACCCATTCTCTCTTTATATATATTGTTATATATGTATAATATATTTGTTTTGACTATATGTATGATAGTTTTATTTTAGAGTTCACCAAACACAATATTTTCTTAAAATCAATGTATTTTCTCGTCAGATTCTTTCATCTATATTATCAGAGACAAAAATTCTTCTTCATATCTATATTTGTTCACAAAACATAACCATAGTTTGAAAAATTAAATACCGAGCATATGGATCTGCATCATCCTCTAAATTGACTGTAATGTTCATTTTTTCTTGAACTTCTCATTGTGCTGTTCTGTTGTAGTGTAACACTCTTTCATTTGGAGAATTGTCCTGTTGCCCTTCCTGCCTGACGGCCTAGGTGATCTGTTTGCGGTGGGAGTAGGGGGTGTGCTTGCAGTTGGACAGCCAAATGCAGTAGTCCACCAAACCAATCTACCTGGAGTTGTCATGAATTTCAAGTTACCATTAACATCAATTATGAGTGGTTTAGCCATTAAAATGCAGTAATAGGCATGTTTGGTTTGGTTATGCAGAGTTGCTTTAGCCTTAGACCAATTATAAATTTGACATACAAAATGAATTGCCAAAGAAACAATTTAAACCCTTATATGCCAACACAATGGGACTTTCTATTAATTCAAATCATATAACAGAAATTGGCGGTACTTATGATGTTATGTGCCACCACCAAATCAAAAATTTAGAAACATTTTTTTAGCATCTCCAGTTAGAAGCTGTGAAGGATATGGTGTCTTACATGACCTGCAAACCTGGCAACAAAACTTCCACTTTAACGAGGAAAAGAGAAAAGGATGGGCAATAAGAAGAAGAAGAAAAAAGGCTATTGCATTGTTGTCGCTCTTCTTTTCTTCTCTTCCTTCATAGTCATTGGTTAAACCTCACATATCAGAGTTGATGATTGTGTTTTTTGGATATGAAATACAGATGTGAGTCGAAATTTAATAGAAAAACATCTATGGGTTTCTTTAATCTACCAGAATGTTTTAAGCACAGTTACTTAAATCTTGAGTTGCTAGAAGTATTTGAAGCTTACACTAATACTGGCCTTTGGGATATATCTGTGTAAATTCAAGTCGAGATGATTCATCTTTATTTCCTTGTAATATTTTTTTGCATTTCCGAATAAGATCGCATCTCACCATTTAAACTGTACATTTTGACTTTTACTGAAGAGTGCCCGAGGCATTCAGAAAGTATAATTTTTCCGAGTAGTGCTTTATAATAAAATCTTAAATGTTTTCCATCAACTCTGTGTTTGTCTCTTTAATTCATTCTACTGCTATGTTTCTTTATATGTAGGAGACAGCTTGATCAGATCATTATCGTTTTTCTCTTGAATATAGTATTTGTTTCACTTTTTCATTGTATCAATTACGAACTAAGATAAGTTCTGTAAAGAACTGGCCGTAATTGATTGTTCTTTAGTCATATACTTTTAGCTGTAAGGTTGAAGGTTTAATGTACACCACTTATGGTTATCAGGGTCATCCATCTAAGAAAAATGATTTTGCTGAAGTAAAATCTGGTGTGAAGTTGGTAGAGGGTTGGTCAGCTGGAAAATCTATATTTGCTGATGCTAATTCAGCCGAGAAAGATTCTGGAGGGGCTGCTGTTCGTTTTGTTCCAAGCAAGTTGTATTGCACGAAACAGCAGGTGACATCATTTATATGGGCTGTTTGCCGAAGTATTGTTCCTATAAATTTGCTTGGAAATCCCAAGGCTCAGAGAACTTTACGTAGGAACATTTCCAAGTTCATTAAGCTACGAAGATTTGAGAAATTTTCTCATAAACAAGGTATGCAGAAGTTAAAAGCATCATATTTTCCAATACTGTCAAATCCACATGCTTTGTGCTACTTCAGTAGACAAGGGGAAGGGCACAAGGTAAAGACCAAAGGATGCAATACCGCTGATGATGCTACTTATATTTTGAAGCAAAGAATTTTACAGGCGTGGGTTCTCTGGTTCTTTTCTAGTTTTTTATTACCATTAGTGTGTGCCAACTTCTATGTCACTGAAAGCCAGCATGGGAAACATGATATATTTTACTATCAGCATTCAGTCTGGAGAACGATAGTAAACAGAAACATAGCATGTCTGGAAGATCAGAGATATGTACTATTAGATAGTGAGTCGGTTCTCAAAATTATTTGGAATAGATCATTTGGATTTTCTAAAGTCAGATTTCTTCCGAAATCTACTGGTGTAAGGCCATTGGCAAATCTAAAAGCGTCGTCGAGAATTTGGATATCTTTACCACTGAAGAAGCCAGCATGTAAGATTTTTACTTCTGTAAATGGTGTCCTTCATGATTTGCATGCTGTCTTGAAAGCTATACATCTGAAGTGGCCAAAAAGGTTGGGATACTCGGTATTTGATTATAATGATGTCTACAGAAAGCTATGCTCTTTCTTGTCAGTTCTGAAGCGTGGATCAGGAATCATGCCTGGGTTATTTATTGTTGTTGCTGATGTATCGAAAGCTTATGAATCTGTAGATCAAGATAAGTTGCTTAGTGTGATGGAAGATTTCTTCTCAAGTGATAGATATCTTCTGGAAAAGTTTCATCGAGTAGTATGTACAAAAAAATCTTTGCAGGTTAGTGAGCACATTATCTCAAGACATCAAAATACGAGCTCTAGGCTTACAAGATGCACGTCTAATGTTGCTGGTCCATCAAACTGTGTCATTGTCGATAAGGTACACTTGTAAAAATTATTTGGAATTAATTTCCGGAAGTTATCAATATATTTTGAATTCCTTGATAATTTTTTTTTGATAGTGTGTTCATTCATTTCGTAATAATGTTGTTTTCATTTACTTTCTTCTCATATTAGTTGTTGGCAGTCAATATCACTTGCAACAACTTGTGCAGTTGTTCCGGTTTGTTAATTTGTTATGCATATTTTAAATACAAGATGGTTGTTCCCTCAGTGTTTTGCATTCAAATGAAAGCATGGATGTTCTGTCTTGTCTTGAATAATTACTATGCTTTTTTATTATTCAAGCATGAATGGAGAATAAAAAAAATATGCTTGTTATTTTATGGTTAGTTACCGGTTACTAATCACTGAAATACAAATAAATATTTGAATATCTGTATATGCTCCAGTGAAAGACATATAGGAAGTACATATTTGAGTTTAGTCAGTAAAATAACACATTATAACACTATTATAATGGTCATCACTAAACTATGTACCAACTTTCAATTGAGTTACTAACTGAAAGAAGCTTACAATCACATCTTGAAGTATCGTTAGCTTACAGATTGTAATACTGAACTTCAAGAGATTTACGCTACTGTTAAAATGTGTTGATTATTGACGGCAAATGGTAAGTTGTTCCACATCAGGTATAACGTAGGGGCCATGTCAATGTCCAGGTCAGAACCTAGAACGTAGACCCTAATTTATCAGTAAACTATGTTCCAACTTTCTATTGGGTGACCAAATGAAAAAACCGGATCCAACCTGTTTAACAAACTGAACCTATTATATTCTTATCTTTTTTCAACTTTTCTCTTTAATCCTTTATTTTTTGTCCATTCCTTGATCTCTTTTCAATCTCTCCATTCAATCTTCTTCATCTCTCATGTATTTAAGGGTGTATAGAAGCCTTCTATATATATACATGCATGTATATGTTTATGTGTATATGTGTTTGTGTGTGTTCAATTTAGAACTTTGTTAATCAATTTTTTTGAATTTTGGTGTCAAGATTACTGTTGGTTACTTAATTTTGTTGATGATAATGAGTTCGTTTTTGTTGAATGTAATTTGTGCTGTATTATTTAAAAATTAAATTTGGTAAGATATGGTTGAAGATTTGTACGGAAACCCTGGAAATTTGTGAATTTATTAGGGTCCATAGATTTATTTTAGGGTTCATGAGTTTGAAGACCGGATGAAAATGGGTTAAGAAGACTTAAAATCGGGCCACATTATGTTCAAATTGGTTACCTAGTTGAAAGTTGATGCAAAGTTGAGTGATAAATTAGTTATTAAACTTCATTTGGGTGTGCAATATCATCATCCATGTAATTTTTCGGTTAGGATTTTTAACGGGACTAACAGTGTAAACAAATATGAAAGTTTTAAATTGTTTTATTAGTTGACTCTAAGCTTTTTTCAATTGGTGATCCAATTGAAAGTTGGTTCATAGTTTAGTGATGAGTTAGATCATTTACCCAATTATAAAGCATGCCTGATTTAATATAGAGCATTGAACGTACGTTTTCATGGTTATAACATAAATTTGTTCTTTCTGTTATAACATAAATTTGTTCTTTCTGCAGTTGCTTATGTAGCAGGTAGTATATCTTGTTTTCAGCAGTGAGTGTTTCACAGCTTGGTGGAAACTCTTAAAAGGAAAATTCAAAGTTTCTTCTTTCTAACCATCGTATACAATGCTTTGCATCTCATTGTATCATATATATAATTTAGCGTACCATCACCGGGTCCCACAAGCTAAAACGATAAAAACAAAAAATAGTTAAAATATAATCATATATAATATTAAATACGAATTAAAATATTATCGAAGAAAAAAATAAATATAAATAAAAAATATATAACTAAAAAGAAGTATTAAAAGATAAAAATAAAGAATGATAATGATATAACTATACGTAATAATAGATAAAAATATTAATATTAATAAAAAAAGAGATACAAATCAAAAAATAAAATATTAAAATGCAACTAATAAAATTTAAATTAACTCATTTCAAATTTCATTGTCTTTTTAATCACATTATGATCCTAGTCTCCTAGATAATATACAACATGCAGTGAAGTTCTATTATGTTTTCTGAAACTAGGAAATTGATATCTAAAGGAAATAAATTTAGTGCAGAGAATAAATTCTGAAGGGTTCATAATCAGTTCATCTTTATATTCCAGGAGTGGAGACGATATATAAAAAAAGAGGAGCTTTTTTCAACCCTATACAAGCATGTAAAGCAGAATGTACTGCAAATAGATAAAAGGTTCTATTCGCAATGTGTTGGCATTCCTCAAGGAAGTATATTGTCCCCTCTTCTCTGCTCAATATATTATGGACACATGGAAAACAATAAACTCGATCCATATATTAGGAAGATTTGTGAATCTGAAAAAGAATTTTTATCAGCAGAGTGTGATGCTTCTAATGCTGTCAGCTGGAAGGATGCCTCATCAGGATGCCCTAGATATATGATTCTTAGATATATTGATGACTTTCTTTTCGTATCAACTTCAAAAAAACTGGCATTTGAATTTTTCTCGAGGTTAAAAAGAGGATTTCCTGCATACAATTGTACCATGAACGTGGAAAAATTTGGATTGAGCTTTGATGTTGGACGTTTGTTAAAAATTCAACAAAGTAGGTTTTATGTGCATGAATATGGTGCTTCATATGTTTGTTGGAGTGGTTTGTTGATCAATTGCTGCACTTTAGAAGTTCAAGCAGACTACACAAGGTAAATTTGCAGTTATTTTTATCATAACATGTGATAATTGGTATACAATGGGCATGTTTCTTCCATAATACTAATTCAGTTTCCAAGTTTCTTTATACACAAGTGATGTTAACAATGTGAGCACATTAAACATCACATAATATTAGTTTGACCTCGCATTAAACATCACATAATATTAGTTTGACCTTTTATACTAGCAGGGAACCTGATTAGAGGCTTGAAACAGTAAGGTTTTTCGTTCGCTGATGCAAATCGAGATTGGGGGGATTCTGTATTCTTTTTATTTGCTATACTGTTTCTTTCTTGGTGAACTATTACCACATATATTTTTATTCGAGTTTGATAAGTTTAACTTTTGGTAGTTTATAGATAGTAATATAGTTATGTATATAATTTTCCCAACTAAAGGTAAGACTATAGATTTTGATAATGAACAGCTTAGGATCCAAGTTTTCTTGGTCCCTATATATGTTCCTGTGATCTTCAATGTATAACCATGTATGTTTTATATCCGGAATGTGAACTAGGATAAGGTTTTTATTCATAATTCTCAGGGACATGCAATCTGATTTATGGGCTGCATTTAACTAATTTCTTCTTATGACAGTATGATACTCCTGAGTTATTTTTGGAACTTACAAGTTAGGCACTTGGCATAATGTTAATCATATTTTTCATTCCTTCTCATTGGCCACTAATGCTTTCGGATATTATCAGACTCGTTATGGTCAACATGAATTGGTCTTTGGGCTGATAAACAACAAAAACAGTAACCTGTTACACACAAAAAAACGGTAATTTTGGCCCCACCGTAATTGTCTTTCTTCTAGATTCTAGGTTAAGCAATTATGTAGTCGACTGGACAAAGTATATTCTTATATGAAATATCAACATTTTTCTACTGCTCTCCTATATGCTGTACCTAATTGTCTCTACATATTATTTCTCCCTACACGTTACTCATGCTATCAGTGATTAGGTATCTGAACTCTCATTTGAGTTCAACTCTTACTGTGCGCTGGGAGGGTAATCCAGGTCATAATTTGAAAGCGAAGTTGTTTGATTATCTGCGACCAAAATGTCATCCCATATTTTATGACTCCAATATCAATTCAGAAGCAATCGTCAGATTAAACATATATCAAGCTTTTGTAATTTGTGCGATGAAGTTCCACTGCTATGTGGCCGAGATATCTGTCATCTGTAATTTGGAACCAAAATCATGTATAAAGACCATATGCAGTGCTTTAAGGTATGCAATAGGTTGTTTCTCTACTTGGTAACTTGGTTCACTATCATTTAATTTTTGTATGTCTGCTGTTATTTACTATTTAGTCAAATGTTCATGTTTCATAGAACATTATAAATCAAAATTTACTAGTCTTCTGCTCTCTGAACACCACAACTCAAGTCCCCTATCATATCCTATTGCTGCGATTGCATTTTTGTTACCTGTTATGTCTTGGTTAACCTATTTTACCCTATTTCTATGTAGATTGCTCAACTGATGCCTATTTTTTAAAACTGATAGGTATATGAACAATCTCATTAGAAAAAGAATGAATGCTATGCGTCTTGATTCCAATTTGCATCCAGTTCTAAAACTGAGGAACAGTGAAGTTAAATGGCTTGGATTGACTGCTTTTATCAAAGTTCTTAAGCGGAAGGAACTGCGGTACAAAGAGTTGTTGTCTTTGTTGAAGAATCAATTACAGAAATCTGATTGGCCAGATAATGTATCGTCTGCAATGAAATATGCAATTGATGATTCACATTCTTCATTAATTTGGAAAATAAAGTATTAGGTGTTCACAGTTTTTCCAACCAGTAGCAATTTCTTTGAAAATGATTTAATGTTCACTGTCACTTTAGGTTTAAAGTAATTAATCATTATTAAATTGCTTGTGCAATCAACTTATTTTCTGGAGTATATTTTGTAACTACATATATTCTGTATTATGTTGATTGATGTAAGATTCTCTAGAAATTGATACTTTACAATCTTAAATAACTTTTAGAGGTAATATCTGGTTGGTATTACTCGGTACTCACGAACATTTGATTGAATGTTGTGCTTTAGTTCAAAGATGATAGGGGACTTTTAAATAATTAAATAAAATAGTTAAATAATATTATTTTAATATTTCAGTAGTAGGGTTTTCAATAGCATGCATAAGAAGTTTAGACATACTGAAAATTATTATGAGTTTTGATAATGAATCTTCTTTACTTACTTTCCTAAATTCCCTCTACATCTCATCTCACTCTCTTTTAGTGCTTCTAATTTTAGTTTAGTGCAAGTTCTATATCCTGATTTTTTGTATCACGTTTAGAAAATCGAAAAACTAAAACAAAAATTAAAAAAGCTAAATATAATGCCGAGATCTGATCATGCAAATCGATTTGGGCGCCTTTAACGCGGAGCAGGGTCGCTATGAAACTAACAAAAAATTTGATGCATTGATGGCTATGATGATCGAGAGGAAGGAATTAAAACAATTTCAAGAGACTCTTCACGAGAGTCAAACACCGGAGGTCTAACCCATAACAAACATCATCTCGGTTTTGTGACTAAGTTGGAGTTTTCAAGGTTTGATGTTTTTACCCTCGACTATGTTTAAATAAATGTTGTAAGTATTTCAACTTGTTTAAAATTCTTGAAGATCAGTGTTGATTTGACTTCGTCATGTATGATTATAAGGCCAAAAAATGGATATCTAGCTATTTGTCGGTAAGAAAATTTGTGGATTGGAATGATTTTGTAATAGATCTTAATACTTTTTCATATTGTATTAAATTTGAGGAAAAGATAGGAAATTCAAGAATGAGACGGGAGTTAACGTGGTCTAGATTTCAATAAGCTACAACAGCATGACTCTATTGAAAATTTAAGAGCCTCTATGCTGCAAAACAACTATGTGTTTCCTGATTCATATGTGTTGGAGAGTTTTATAAGGGGAATTTAAGCCAACCTCTATGATGCTGTTGAAATTGCTAGATTACAAGAGGAATCCCTTAATATTGTTTAACATGAAATCGTCAAGTCAACTATGAATAACAATTACATCTCAAAACGATAGCAATGTACAACTTCACTAGCCAATACTAAACTACCATTACTACCAACACTTGCCAAACCTTCAACTCCTGCTAAAATTTTTAAACACATACATGCTTATATGAGAGCTGAAAAGTTGTAAAGGGATTATGTTACTACGTGATCAGCCTTATGATGGGAATCATAAGTGTAAATTTAGAGATACTCAATTATTTACGGTTGAGATTTCGAAAGCGGATTTGGGGCGAGTGTGAAGAGATGGTAAATCAAGAAGAAGAGGTTAACAGAGTGGGTGATCCTTTCATCTTAGTTAATGTTCTAGCGGGTAGTCAAAGTGCTTGTTTGGTTAAATATAGGAAGTAAATTATCATAGGAAGTTCTACTTCCTTTCGATAAAGAAAACATGAGAAGTGTAATAAATTTATTTGGTTGATAATTTTGTACTTCCTGGATAGCTACTTCCCTTATATTATTTGATTGATTTTATTTCCTATTTATGGGCTAGATTTTGTGTGATACAAAAATTATGACTTACCAAGTTGGGAGTGGGTAAGTGACTTCCTATATTTTGTAGGTATTTGTACTTCCCAGTTAAATCTACTATCCATTATTTTAGGCAATGAAACAACTGTATTATATTTTATTTCCTAGGAAATACTTACATGAATTACGGTCAACCAAACGACCTCAACGTTTCCGAACGATGAGAATTCAAGGTGTAGTGAATGGCAAAATCATACATATTTTAATAGACTCGGGAAGTACTCATAATTTCTTGGAATTACCACTTGTGTTGTGCCCCTTTTTGGTATGAGTATAATTTGGGCCCATAATGACTAAGCTAAAACTTTGGTGTAAGGAGGTTCATTGACAAACAGAGGCCCTGCATAAAAAGCTCTGTGAGGTCCAGAGGTTCGAGGTTCAACCATGGATGAGGTTCACTCATGTTTGAGGTTCACCAGTGCCTGAGGTTCGAGGTTCAGCCATCAGGTGGCAGAGAGTCTTAACCGATAAGGATCATCTCCTAAACTTTAGGAGTACGCAATTCAGGCTCCATATGTACTCTAAACAGATAATTATGACATATTATCGGTTATATATCATATATATCATATATATGATATATATATATATATATATATATATATATATATGATTATATATACATATAAATATATATGCTGTCCAGTGTTTGGATTGGCATACAATACCTAAAATCTAGCATTCTGATGATGATAAACTACTGCAAACGTGGTTGATCACTATAAATCGTAAGCCCACAGCCCATAGAACTACATATGGATTTGATTTGCTATAAATATAAGGATATGTAGGTCGTTTGTCGGGGATGATCAATTGAGTTAGGACGAGGGAACCGAAATACTCGAGAGATATATTTTCTGGTAATTTAGGGTGGCTGTGCACGGAGTTGCACCACCCCTATTCATAAGAAACCTGACGAATTCTATCCAAACGAAGTCAAAATCACCTTCCCGTGCACTATGGAAGCTTAGCTGTGAGCCTCTCTAGGCAGTTGAGAATCTACGATCTAATCGGCATATTTTTTGGGGATGTTGATCAAATTCCTTCACAACACTTTTAAAGAATTAACTCAAAATTCAAACGTATATACTTACAATCAAAGAAAACTTAATCACACATACTCTTACCACTCACTGATAATAATATCAAATAGATTAAAGTGAACTTATTTACAGATATGAGAGATAATCTTACACTAACAGGATGTTTTACATTTTTAGTTATCTAGAAATATGTAGTCATCAAATCTTACAGAGGGTTACATAGCACAAATCAAATGCTACCCAATAACATACAGGGGCTTGCAAGGCATAAAGCATAATTCTACTCGATGTCCAACTTACACATACACAATAGTCATGACTATGCATGTCCCAAAACTTTGGCGACACGCCCATACTATTAATATTTTACACAAACTTACACATACACTGCATATGTGGTGCCAAGTATGAGATTTATCCCCTCATGACGGATGTCTTAAAAAATCTCCCAAATCAATCATATATCAAAAATAAACTGAAAATATCTTATACAAAATAGCGCACACGCCAAATATCATAGACTCTTGCAAATAAAATCAGACCTGACCTATCCTGAAAATTTGTAATTTACTCTATAAAGATGACCTCAAATAAAAAAGCACAAAAACATGAAACTTGTAGAGGATTCCGTGATCTTTCCAGAATGTTAAGACTCGTCAACAACGGAGAAGGAATGGGTGAAGAAAATAAACAAAGACGGATGTTAAAATAGAATCAGCACATGATCACAGTAATATTTTAATATTTACGACATCAAGATCACAGAGTTTGACAACGGAACATAAAAAAGAACGAAGAGCTCGATAATAGCTTTCCAGAATGCTATTACTCATAATTATTGAACAAATATTCAATTTAATATGAATTTATGAAGTTACAAGATAACGACTTAAAATAAGCTACAACATTGCACAAAATGAAGATTTTGACATATTTGTAGGCAGAATTTCAGAAAAAGTAAATAATGAAAGTTGTAGATAATTGAAATACCTTTCCAGGTAGTATAAAATCATAATAATTCAATGAATAACGAATGAGATATGAAGTTTACAAGATTCAGAATGGATACAAATCATTACGAAATATACAATATATACATATAATTTTGAAAGAAAAATACGAGAACAAAGAGAGTGGTATCGAAGATAGTTGTACATTAAAACTCAGAGAATATTAATGATGCTCAAGAAATTCAGATATCCCAATCACAAGAACACTAGTTTAATACCATAACCTATCCTCTTAAGCCCTTTTCTTCTTCTCCTCTTTCTCTTCCTCCTCCTTTCTCCTTCTCTCTCTCTTTCTGATAGATGTAACGTAAGTTCTCTATTCCAAAATCCTAACTCCTTTTTCTTTTTTTCTTATTCCTTTTCATTTTTTAACTAAGAATACCCTATAATAATATCCTATTATAAAATAAATATATACATATTCAAATAATAATATTAGTAATAACTCATTAATATTATTCTTAATACTAAATAATATAACTAAATATAGGTGTTTTCCTTTGTAGATTGTGTAGAGTATGCCATATTTGTTGTGCGTATAAATATGTATCGGTAGCATAGTATGTATATATTAGCTTTTTTAATTTGATTCGTAATTTCTCGATGTTGGGATGCTCACCCCTTGATTTCATAGGCTTTGAATTCCTGGTTTTCGTGGGTGGTAGGGGGCTGTGTATTACGTTATATGTATAGGATTAGGGAGATATCTTGTTTCTTTGATCTTAGGCATTATTGTTTCTATAGGGGTCTTTGGCTTGGCTATTGACTTGTGTTTTTGTGTTAATAGGTCTGGCCGTATAGTTTATGGTCTGAAAAAAAAGGCAAGCCTACAGATCCCGAAGCGTACGTGCTGCAAGTCCTTGAGAGGCTGGTAGTAGTAGCTCTAACTGTATGGCTAAGAATAAAAGTTTGGTGTGAAAGGTGTGGGATGCCGTGACTCTAGATCTGGGTACAAGTTCGGGTTGAGTTCGGCGGACGGGTACTGGATGGACCTGGACTATTAATTTGTGAAGAAGGATCCATCCACATCGGACGGATATTATTTTCAGGACTTATTTGAGGCGTTTGAATAGTAGAAGTACGGGCAAATTGAGCCTTATGATAAGGCATGGATGGATGCAGAGTTTTCGGGGTTAAAGCGCCTCTGACGCCGCTGAGGGAGATGACGATGGTTCCAGAGTTAGAGGCGGTGTTGAGGGTCGTCTTTCACATAGACGAGGATTTAACTTTCGATTCCTTGGTTCAGATGAATATGTGTATCATCATCTGGAGGAAGGTTATGTTGGTATTCCGTTAGAGACGCTCCGGGCAAGGTGGAGGCCCCGACATCATCACTTCATCAAAAACCTTTGCAAGTATGAATACTAAATTCCGATTATGCAGTTGTCCTCAAACTCAGTGAGGTGGATTGTTTGGTTCATAGACTGCTGCAATCTGAAAGGGTTGCATCCTACCACGAAACTTTTCCATTACATGTTCCAGATACAGAGTTCTTCGGCCTCACCCCATTTTGAGTTGCACTTTCGAGACAAGGCTACCATGTTTTTCAAGGGGGAACCCAGACCCATTGTGTACTTGTCGTCTCCGAAGGGTGTCATATAGAGTTTATTTTTATCCTGGGTGGGGACCAGAAGTATATTCCCCTATATAAGGTGAATGCCATTACCCGGGTGATGGATGAGGATTTCCTCAAGGATGCTTTGACGAAGCATCTACAGGGAAGTAGTTATCATGGGACAGTTTCATGGATAATGCATACTTTTATAATTTAGGATGTGAGTGTTGGTCTTCAGTTTCCTGTTCGGTCTTTTCAATCTTTGAGGTTTGGTTGTCCATATTTTTTGATTTCATCCTTCGTTTACAGGTTTGGTTGGTTTGATTCTTTTCTTCGTGGAGATGACATCTAAGCATCAACATCTTACAGTTGTGTTTCAGGGGATAGGTGGTATTGACGATACTAATTTTGCCCAGAAGGAAGGCGGTGCATCTAGTGGTGATGGTGGATCTCGAGGAATCGTAGCTGAAGCAGACGGAATCCCCCTCTGAATATCCATCTATCCCGGTAGGTGGGGATTTGATTGTGGAGAGGGTTGTCAAGTTGGTGGAGCCATCAGATCTAGTGCCACAGACTTATGAGGATATGCTACAGAGTCTGGTCAAGCCCTGGGACTGGAGGGGCTTGAAGAAAGATGGCTATGAAGCTATGACCATGGAGTGTGTCCGGAAGTGGCATGACGTAAGCCTTATTTAAATTCTTGTTTATGATGTTATGTTTATACTTAGAATGTTTGAGTAATGGGATATTCTATATGTGCAGCTTGGAGAGATGCATATCCGGTCTGGGGTTCTGCTCGTCGGAATGGTTACCTTGGTCCAGGCCCAACATTATGGGAACCAGGATGGTGAGGAGGCTCAGACGCAGAGGCCAAAGTTGGAGAGCAAAATCGCAGTGCTGGAGAAGTAAAGGGACAAGTTGAAGTTGGAGCGAGATTTGCTGCAGACCTCCACAAGAATCTTGATGGAGGAAGTCAGCACCCTCAAGTCCGATGTAAACTCTGCTCTGGATGACAAGGTCTCGGCGGAGAGAAAAGCCAAAGATGATGAGGAGCATTTTCGTGCTGTGAAAGACTCCATTCAACAGGTCTATGCTGTTCCTCTAGCGAAATTCTGGTCCTCTATTGTCTATGAGGAGGAGTTAACGAATAAGTCAGCCGAGAAGATCATGGTGGACTTTTTGAAGCAGGATTCGGAGGGTGATTGGAATGGCTTATTTGACTATTCCCTTGAAATCGAGGAGAAGCTCCTGGCGGAGAAGCAGGTTCCGGAGAATGTGGTCACACTCTAGATCGAGAATCCTGATCCAACGCTACCCTTCCACCCTAGTGAATTTTAAGTTTGCAGCTGTGTATGTTGTGTTTCGGGCTCTACCCATGTAATTTCTTTCGATAATTTGGGGATAAGTTTGAATGATGTCATTGTTTCAAACGTAGCTTTATCTTTTGGATGTTTCGGGCGTTGCTCGGCCCGTGTTCAATTTAGGCTTGATGTTGTTTCACCTTCTTGTCTATTTATAAAATCATCTACTCTGGGTTGTATGCTGGTTTTTAATCCTTTTGCGTGTGCAGGTTTATTCGCCCGTGTTCAATTTAGGCTTGTCGCTACTGTTGCTGGCCCCACTAAGAAAGAGCCGGTCGTTGGCACGCTGACAAAGATTGAGGGCGGTGCGGTGGATGGCAAGCTGGCGGCCTGACTTTCTAATCTTCTATGTAATCCATCCCCCTCCCCCAATAATTATGTAATCCATCCCCCACCCCACGAATTATTAATAAAATATCTACTTTATTAAATTTTGGAGTTTGGCGTATTTGTTAGTTTTCATGTTGTGTTTTTGTCTGATATTTCTCGATATTTTTCGACTTGTTTCATCGATTTACTTTTTATTTTGTTTGTTTGTTTTTGATGTTTGGTTTTCATATTTCATCGTATGTCTAAGTAGTTGTTGGCTGTGTGACTGTCTTGCCGCCTAGGAAGGAGGCTCGTTCCTTAGGACTTACTAAAAGTTTTAGTCAGTTGCCACCCATATATGATTTCGGGCGTAGCCTGGTTCGTGCCTAGGACTTCTTATAAATTTAGTCGGTTACCACCCAGACAGGGGTTCGGGAGTATCCGGGCTCATGCCTAGGACTTAGTAAAATTTTAGCATAATTGCCGACCAGGCAGGAGTCCGAGCGTAACCGGACTCGTGCCTAGGACTTAGTAAAAGTTTAGTTCATTGCCACCGAGGCAGGAGTCCGGGGTTCGTGCCTAGGACTTAGTAAATGTTTTAGTCGGTTGCCGCCCAGGCAGGGGTCCGGGCATAGCCTGGCTCGTGTTTTAGTCAGTTGCCACTGAGGCAGGGGTCTGGGCGTAGCCGGACTCGTGCCTAGGACTTAGTAAAATTTTAGGTGGTTGCCATTCAGGCAGAAGTCCGGGCGTAGAAGGGCTCGTGCTTTAGGACTTACTAAAAATTTTAGTCGGTTGCCGCCTAGGTAGGAGTCCGGGCGTAGCCGAGCTCGTGCCTAGGACTTACTAAAATTTTAGTCAGTTGCCGCCTAGGCAGGATTCCGGGCGTAGCCGGGCATGTGCCTAGGCCTTAGTAAAATTTTAGTCGGTTACTTCCCAGGCAAGAGTCCAGGCATAGCTGGGCTCGTGTTTAGGACTTAGTAAAAATTTTAGTCGGTTGCCACCCAGGCAGTGGTCCGAGCGTAGTCGGGCTGACGCCTAGTGTTAGTGTAGGTGCCCTAGAGGCCATACATTATAATTTTTAAAAAATTATTTATGTTGTTATGTTTTAATTGATTATTCAATATATGATTTATTATGTCTTTATTTACTGCGATACGAATGTTATCATAATAAATATCCTTAGAATTTTGATACAAATTTTATAGTTGCAATTACGTGACTTGAACATGAAATTATATAATTTATGTGTATCATATTCTTAAAGGTCCCTCATCGATTATTATTATTTAGGACAATGATAATACATCAAGACTAGTACATTGATTGACAAATGACCATATCTCCTTAGTCATAAGTATAGGGATACTAAATTCAATGCATAGGTATATGTAAGAGTATAGTTTATTGGACAGACCCACCCTGAGAATTCTACATGGAAAATTATAATTGTGTCATAAGTAATTCTCACAGTGACAATGGTGTAATGATCCTTGACTAGAAATCATTATATTTGTACATGTTGATTTATATGTTTTGATTTCATCCAAAGTTACCTTTTAACAGGGTAATGATAAAGGTGGACATTGGATATATTATGAATCATGTGGGAAATATGAATGATCTAGATGAGATTTAACTCTCCTATTTTAGGAGTGATATTATTGGCCTCTTGTTTGAGTGAGACTATGAAATGTATGGTCGTGCTTAAATATTGATTTGTTTAATATAGTATACTCATCAATCAAGAAAATAAAGATTAAATTAAGAAGAAGATGAACAAACCATGTCTCGAGTATAATCTATAATATCAAGGGTAAAATGATTATATTACATGGAACATTTGTCGCAAAAGGTTTAATCAAATCACCGATTAATTATTATTACTTGGTTAGCAATAATGTATTACTAGATGTCGCTCATTGTTTAAAATTTTATATTTAATATTAAAATTATTGTCAACGTAATAATAACCTACATGGTTACACACAAGAACGCTTGAAGGAGATTTGATTTAAATTATGAATTTAAATTAAATAAAAATTTGAATTTATTTATGATATTAATTAAGCGGGACTTAATTAATGAAATAGAAATTCAAATTTACTAATTATTAGAATTTGAATTATATTTGAATATTAATTAAGTGTGACTTAATTAGTTATTTAAATTCAAATTCAAATTTTAATAAAAGCCCAATCAGATTATGGGTTGGAAAACTGATTTATCTGCTGAATAAATATATCTCTTTCGGGGTTGAAAACCCGAATCTTGATTTTTTGGAAAAACCTAGCCGTTTTGAGAAAGTGATAGAGATAGACATAAATTGGCTTTCAGAGATGCTAATACATCACTCCTTCAAAGATCAAGTGTTTGTGTGGATATCGGTAGAGCGTAGACCGTGAGAGCGGGATGCATGCTGATCTTTCAAGCTTGGACCTCTTTAATTCTCCCTTATTAAATTGTTAAAGCATCGTTAAAGAAAAAACACTGATCTCCGAATTAAATATCATATTTTTACATGGATCCTGCGGTAGGGTTTCTAAATTTATCATTTTGATTTTATTTTTCCATTGTGTTTGATGCTCGAAACCCTTCAATGGCATCAGAGCTACTTATAAAAATATTTTAATTTGGTTATATATTACAGTTTTGATATATATACAAGTACGTTTTGTGATAGTCATGTATGATGTGCTGATTTTTGATATATATCCTTAAACTGTATTTAATGATGATTGGGATAATCATATGATGATTATATAATCTGTATGTGTACTGATATATATATATATATATATATACATATATATATATATATATATAATTTATGTTGGTTTTTGCTATGGGAATTGTATACGATACGATTTCTGTAAACACATCGCAGATTTGGTGAAATCTATGTCTAGTATCCAATTTTCACAAACGATATGTATTTTCTGACTAGAATCAGGTCACTGAGCAATACTGATAACATCAGCTCTGCGTATGTATGCCATTAGATGTCATTACAGGCCCCATAACGGTGACTTATTATTTTTTGAAAATTATTTAATTTTCTGAAATTTTGAAATTGTTATATATAATTATATGATATGTTTTTATAATATGATATATATAATATGTGTTGTGGGATAGCATGGTGCATGGTTATGGCCTTAAGACCTATTAGTTAATGGTTTTGGTTTCTAAATACGACTTGCATGTCGTCTATTCATTGTAATTTGATTATGTCGAATGTAACTCGAGTTCTTCTTGTAATTTTATTAGAATATTTTGCTTCATTATTCAATATAATTTTCAATGAAGACTTGCAAGCAAAGAGGTAATCCAAAAGAGGATGTTGGAGCAATGAAGAAAGAATCAGAAGACATGTAATAGTATATTATTTTAAACCACCATAGATTGACCTTGATTTTTCCATTAACTTGGAAAGATCACATATGATCAGGCCATAACCATGACACAATTTAATTTATGCACTATATACTCCCTCCGTCCCAACCAGTTCTTATCACTTTTTTTACATTTTCTGACACGTATTTTAAGGTGGATTTTAAGAATAGTTCCATAACTTATTTTTAAAAATTTCTTTTTTTGTATAAAAATAGGATTGTTCTATATTTATACAAAANTTTCTGGCACGCATTTTAAGGTGGATTTTAAGAATAGTTCCATAACTTATTTTTAAAAATTTCTTTTTTTGTATAAAAATAGGATTGTTCTATATTTATACAAAAAAGGAAAATTTTAAAAATAAATTATGGAACTATCCTTAAAATCCACCTTAAAATGCGTGCCAGACACCCCATTTTGAAATGATAACAATTCAAAAGGACGGAGAGAGTATATATATATGATGTATATGGTGCAATGTATAGATATAGAATGAGTGTTTAATTAGATTACTCATGCTTGTATTAGATACGACACCCTTGTCATGCCTGCTTAAGAAAGATAAAATCTGTAATGATTCAAAATTTTAAAATTGAACAAACAATCATGAGATTCTTGTATTTATGAAATACGATATTAAATATGAATTTTCCTTTTTTTTTATGGGGAGATTTTTTCAAAAGTGGATTATTAGTTCAATTCGTAAGGAAGTCATTTTTTAAGAGAGACCGCTTCTAACTTCTTTGACAAACTGAAAATCAATCCATTGTCGAATATTGAAATGGAATATTTGATCAAGGAAAAATTGAGAATCTCTTTATGATGTGATAATGATCGTTAATATAAATAATAAAATCCCANGCAATGTATAGATATAGAATGAGTGTTTAATTAGATTACTCATGCTTGTATTAGATACGACACCCTTGTCATGCCTGCTTAAGAAAGATAAAATCTGTAATGATTCAAAATTTTAAAATTGAACAAACAATCATGAGATTCTTGTATTTATGAAATACGATATTAAATATGAATTTTCCTTTTTTTTTATGGGGAGATTTTTTCAAAAGTGGATTATTAGTTCAATTAGTAAGGAAGTCATTTTTTAAGAGAGACCGCTTCTAACTTCTTTGACAAACTGAAAATCAATCCATTGTCGAATATTGAAATGGAATATTTGATCAAGGAAAAATTGAGAATCTCTTTATGATGTGATAATGATCGTTAATATAAACAATAAAATCCTTAAATACATATTAAGTTAATCAGATGCCTTCAAATGTTTAATACTCGTCAAGATCTAGATTGAGAAAGAGTGAGTTTGCCAAAGCAAAGTGCTCTCATCAGTCATGGGAAGACGTGATAAGTAAATGTACTTAGTTTGTTGAAACATTGAGTCTAACTTAACTAAATCATCACAATAGGATTTTGGGTTAAGATGCATAGAGTTTGGTGAGATTTATTGGATAAATGTGTCAAGTGCTTGTTCCACCAAACTATCCAAGAGTTATATTTGATATAATTGACAAATATTGTCTACCTAAATAGTTGTGTTTTAGGAGTATTAACACACGCTAACTTAAAACATAGATGAAATATAGATCTTGGCTCACTAGAAAGATTTAGAAAAATACTTTCCAAATTGATAGTTAGGGCTATTAATTTGATAAAAATAGTGGGAGGCATATTATGATATACCATAATCACTTAAACATAATAATTAATAAATCTACAATCTAGCTTATATTATGCATTTTAATGTTGTAGAATTTGAATGGTAAAAATATAAATAATTTCTCTATGTAATCATCCCTTGAGAAGGACAAACAAACATGAATTGACTTCCTCGACTGACATAGGAACTTGAGAATCATCCTCAGGAACCGCTATGTCATTCAAATCCTCTAACTTAGAATGCAACATGTGTTAAACAAAATACTTATTAAAAGAAAATTAATGACACAATTGATGTTTCATGTCTAATGCTTGTAATGTTATATATGTGTGCTAAGTTTGAGAAGCAACATGAGCACATGGATGCTTAAATAATGATTGAGCACTTTTAAATAATGTTTGAAGGACATGATCATCAAATAAGATTTGATAATAATAAGGCAATGTATAATTGCAAGTGGGGAGAGTGAGATCCGGTTACACCACATGTTCGAAAGATGATGGGGTATATTAAATACTTTAATTTTGGACTTTTAGATTGGTCTAGAAACTCATATTGATTTGATCTTGTAATATTTGAACAATAATTATTCTCATTATGTTATGAACAAAAAATGAATGATATAGGCAAAAAACAATACGGTAAAAACATGAACTATTCACATACTGATGGTGAATGAAGGAAAATTGAAAGGCAAGGAGAACATTGGATCTAGGTTGGTATGGAGGCGTTCAATGTTTGCCACCATCAAAATTGATGGCTCTGTATGAAGGGGAGCCTACTTCGATTGTCAGCATGGCCTCTGTGTCATAGGCTAGTTTGAACAGTGTTTTGCCTATGCTATTCTAGGGGGAGGTACGATAAGCCCACAACACAAGAGGAAGTTCTTCCAGCCATCGCTTCTTTGACTCCTGAAGCCTCTTCTCGATGCCCCACAGTAAGGTGCAGTTTATTACATCCACTTGTCCATTGCCCTAGGGGTAGGCCACTGTAGATTTCTTATATTTGATGACGCGTTTCTTGAAGTAGTTTCTGAACTCAGATCCTACGAATTATGGTCCATTGTCCGAGACTAGTACCCTTGGGAGTTTGAATCATATTATGATGTTGTCCGTGAACTTGATGCAGTCCTATTAGTTATTGTTCTCGTCGCTTTTCTTCGGCCCACTTAGTTATGTAGTCGATCGCCACCAGGATGTAACGGAGGTTGCCCCGAGATCGAGGGAATGGGCCGGTAATGTCTATTCCCCACATGGCAAAAGAGATCGGTGATCGTACCGAGGATGGCAGGGATTCTGTCGGGGCATATTGCTGAACAACGGGCATTCTTTGCATTTCTTAACAAACTCTAAGGCATCATTGTGGATGGTCGGCTAGTATTACCCCTGTCGGATGATTTTGTATGCAAAGGCCTTCTCGGCCATGTGATCTCCGCAGATGCCCATATGCACTTCTCTTAAACAGTAGTCTGCTTCTTCCGAGCCTATACATTTGAGGATAGGGGAGCCGAATGTTCTTCGAAAAAGGATCCCGTCCTGTAAGAAGAACTTTGTTGCTTTGGCCTTGAGTTACTGGGCTCTTGTCTTATCGTCTGTGAGGGTCCCATGTTCCAAGTATTCTATAAGGGGGGTCATCCAGTTTGAGCTGTCATCTATCTCCATGATCTCTGCTTGGTTAATGTTGGGCTCAGACAGCTCCTCAAAGTAGACATATGAGTCAAATTCGGTGGAGTTTTTGACTAATTTGGACAGATTGTCAGCTAGCGCGTTGTTTTCTCTATCAACCTGGAGGATTCAGACCATAAAAAAGGTAATGACTTGTTGGACCTTGAACCCCTCTGGATTTGTGAGGATTAAACATGCCCCAGACCATTCTTGTGTTGAGGAACCGTCTACCCACAAGTCCCAAGATTTTGGGTCAGGGCCTTCTTTGGAAATAGATGGTGGTTCGGGACATACAGGGGTGGTGTCCAGGAATGTATACTCCGTCACGAAATCGGCCAGAGCGTGAGCTTTGATGGCTTTATGGGGGACGAATGTGAGGTTAAATTGGCTAAGCTCAACTGCCCAGTTGACCAACCATCCGGAAACATCAGGTTTGTGGATGATTTTGCAGAGTGGCTGGTTAGTTACCACCCGAATTTCCCTTCCTTGGAAGTAGTGTCGCATCTTGCGGCTTACAGTTATCAAAGAAAAAGCAAACTTCTCGAGGTTAGGGTAACGGGTTTCGGCATCATTAAGGACTTGGCTGTCATAGTTGATTGGTTTCTATTGCCCTTTGTGCTCTCGAACAAAGGCTGCCCCGAATGCCAAGGGTCTAGCATTGAGGAAGAGGGACAAGGTTTCTCCGGGCTCTGCTTTAGACAAGATGTGGGGTTTTGAGAGGTACTCTTTGATAAAATCAATGGCCGTGGAACCGGGGAGCCTGTTGCGTGGCATTGACTGAGAACTTGAGGGTGGTGATTATGTTTTCAGCTTTTTATACGGAGAGTAATTTTAGAGTTTACAATGCTCAGAAATGCCCAAATAAGCTCACAACAGGTCTCAAACTGCCGAGTAAATAGCAAGAGCAAGTTTTTTAAAAGAGGGTTTTGGGGGGTTGAATTTACTGGCATTTGCCTCTTTCTGTTAGGAAAAAGTCGTTGATGTCGGAGAGCCCTGTGGCACCGAGACCACAGTACCGTGGTTCCCCCTCCTTTTAGCGTCAAATGATAAGTCTGAACGAGCTGGGGCCATCATATCCTTGTTGGGCTGGCTTTGAGCTTTGTGAGTGGTGTAGATGAAAGTCATATTACTAGTCCTATTTGTAATAAGTAGATGTCAACTCAACTCAGATAAGAAAGCGAAGTAAATAATAAATATTAAATATAAAAGAAGAACAAAAAGAAGCTAAGACAGGACAAGACAAGACACAAAGACCACTACAGCAGAAATGAGAACCAACATTGTAGTTAGTCATCCGTGAACCAGACCAGTGCACAGGGTGTCAACAATGTCAGTGAAGATTCGTCATCAAAAAGTTCAAGTGGTTAAAAAGGTTATTGTTGAAGAACAGAAGAGTCTTATCTACATCAACAATAGTCAAGCCTTTAATTTAATTCTCTATTAATTAATTAAATTAATTAGTTAATTTAATTAGTAAATTAATTCACTCAGAATTAATTTAGTTCTTAAATTAATTAAAGGATTAATTAATTTAGAATTATTTTAGAATGAAAAAAGACAAAAGCTGGAAGCTCAAAGGGATAAAG
>QRFB01004856.1:3916-27433 GCA_008931105.1 Oenanthe javanica | reverse complement strand
ATATATATATATATATACCTTGCAAATACTCAAAAAACTGTCTTTTGGCAAGCTCATGCTCTGGCAAATAGAATCCATATGCATATGTCCATTTTAATACCCGCCTACACTCTACAATCTGCCAGGATAAAATTTAATACGCAACATTAGTTAAAAGGTGCAAGAGACATGAACATTAGTTTTCAATTTGGTACTCCCTAAGTGAGACAACACATGCCTGCTTCATATTAAGTGGACCGATATGGCATCTAGGAACACCTGTATGGTAGGGAATATGTGTTTTTTAAATTTCTGTTCATAGAGCGAGTGCCACGGTGGATCTGGCGTTCAGACAAACAACTTGTTTTCCTTACTGTTTACAGCACTTCTTCTTTATATATATATTAATATCTTATTGGCAATAATACCAACACATAATGAATTAATTATATTTACCTAGTGACTCTGTGATTATTATACCTTATATATATGTAATAAGCGTAAGAGAGATCTTATTAAAATTCTTGGTAGTCACTAATTGTGATTGTCTAAGTACCACAAAAAGTATAGGGACCATTAGATCAATAACTAAATAATTAACAACCATTAGATCTCTATTAGCTAGGAATAATTCTTATTTAATCTTAATAGAAGACTTGAGTTCAAAACTTGACAACTACAATAATATTTATATATTTTATGTCAAAAAGGGATTTGAGTTCAAATTTTGACATATACAATGATATATTAATATATTAACAATACATCGAAAAAACATTAAATATCATAAAATATTCATATAAAATAATATATTTATACATTTAAATTCAAATAAATTCATATTCATTGGATTATCCTAATAACAACCTATACTATATATCTTATTTAACATTATATATTAATAAAATCACATTGAAACAACAATAGACTCCTATATTTTAAATCTAGCCAACCATGTTAATATAAAATATTGATACTACATTATATTTTCAAGATTATTGAGAAAACATCAAATAAAATTTAATTGTCATCAAATTTTGATATATAATTATATAACTAAAATTCAAATGTAAATGAATTCAAATTTAGTATTTTATGCTAAGAGAACTATACGTTTTAAATCATGACAACTTAATATATATATATATAGGCTAGTGGTCTAGTACAAAGGAAGCTTAGAATAGAAAGTAGAAAGTGCTTTCAAATTTTTTTATTATTTTTATTCTATTTTTAAATCTTGCACTATGCACTCCCTAGTTTACATATTTTACATTTTAGCCCCTAAAATCACTAATTTGTACTATAAAAATCACTAATTTGTATTATAAGAATCATCAAAACTACCAGTTTGTACTATAAACATATGTTACCAGATCTAAATTCAATCACTAATTTATATTAGATAAATCACTAATTTGTATTATAACAATCACCAAAGTCACCAGTTTTGTTAAATAAATACACAAGGAGATCACCGGAAAAATGGAAGTCTTCGGAATATAGCACATATGGTATGGAAACTGATCGTTAAGAGATGGAGAAAAATTTGGTGAAGTTAGATTTGGAAAAAAGTTCACCAATTAGCGAGAAAAATCAAATTAAAAATGGAGGGAGTTGAGTGTATTTATGTAGTTTGGCCTACTTTTTATTTTCTATTCTAATTTACTTTCTACTAGAGTAGGACTCTCTCTCTCTCTATATATAGGGTTATATTCAACTACAAACCACCTTATTCTACGAACTCTATAAACCTTACAAATCACCACTTAAAACCCTACAAATCACTGATTACAATGATGAGAGTTGTCTAATAATATCATACGAATAATCAAATCACCAATAACTATTGTAAAAATCACCCCATGATATGGCAGAGACAAATCACCAGTTACAACTATACAAATCACCTTGACAAAATTATTATAAATCACCATCTTAACATGGTTTAAATTAATGAAGAAATATATGAAATCACTATAAGCATTGTATTAAACATGATGAATGTTTAGAACGAGATTAAAATCGAAGATCTTGAAAAGTTTGTAGACTTTGTAGAATAAGAAGGTTTATAGTTGAACACAAGCCTATATATATATATATATATATATATATAGGGTTGGGTTGGGTTCTATGTACACCATTTATTAATTGGAAACCTTGGAGACCATATATGCAAGACATGTTAAAATTGCTTGCAGAACATATATGGTCTCCTGATCTCCAATTAAAAAATGACCTTCATTGTGTGTGTGTATGTATAGGTAGATGCTCAAATGAAACTCAAATAAAAATGAGAACTGAGAACCCATCTCAGCCTCACATTTATTTTACCAATATTGAATCATAACCATACATATCAGATCTTAAATTAATATCCCCACTGCACCGTAGTGCCACCATACCATGCCGCGAACAACAATACTACTATCTCTCAATACTTAATTTCAAATATATCCATCCTCTCTCTCTATATGTATATAATATATGTATGTATATATGTATATAATATATCTATGAATCTGTATATATATGTATGTATGTATATATAATATATGTATGTATGTATATATACAGAGAGAGAGTCCTACTCTAGTAGAAAATAAATTAGAATAGAAAGTAAAAAGTAGGTCACATAAGGACCCAACCCAATACACTCCCACACTAATTAAATACACTCAATTCCCTCCATTTTTAATTTAATTTTTCCCGCTAATTGGTGAACTTTTTTCCAAATCTAACTTCACCATATTTTTCTACATCTCCGAACGATCAATTTCCATACCATATGTGCTATATTCCGATGACTTCCATTTTTCCGATGATCTCCTTATGTATTTATTTAACAAAACTAGTGATTTTGGTGATTCTTATAATACAAATTAGTAATTTTATTGCACAAATTAGTGATTTATCTAATATAAATTAGTGATCAAATTTCGATCTGGTAACAGATGTTTATATTACGAACCAGGGATTTTGATAATTCTTATAATACAAATTAGTGATTTTTACAATACAAATTAGTGATTTGTCTAATATAAATTAGTGATCGAATAATTGATGACGTGGTAGTGGGTCCTAGAGCCACGTCACCAAATTAGTGATCGAATAACTAATGACGTGGCAGTGGGTCTGAGATCCACATCACCATTTGCTGACGTGGCAGTGGGTCCCACTACTAAGTGGCAGTGCCACGTCATCGGCTGATGACGTGGCAGTGGGCCCCACTGCCACGTGGTAGTGCCACGTCATCGGGGTGATGACATGGCAGTGGGCTCCACTGCAGTGCGCCCCACTGCCACATGGCAGGGGTCCCATGATGACGCAGCAGGGGCTAAAATATAAAATATGTAAACTAGGGGGCATATTGTAAGATTTAAAACTAGAATTAAAATAAAATAAAATTTTACAACTACTTTCTAATTTCTATTCTAAGCTTACTTTCTACTAGATCACCAGCCTATATATATATATATGTGTATGTATGTATATATATGTGTATGTATATATATGTGTATGTACGTATATATATATATATGTATGTATGTACGTACGTATATATATATATGTATGTATCGGGTGGAAGAAATAGTATATGTATATATGAAACAGTAGCCGAATCAGTGTATATATGTATACAATAAATGGGGTTGTTTTCTGTACATATATGGGTCACTAATCAGTTGTATACTATATATATGGGTCTGTAATAAGTTGTATATCAATGTATCAGTGGTGTAGACATGTATATATGTATATTTTCTTGTCTTCGATGAGTCCAAGCTTCGCGCTTAAGCTCCGGGAGGCCTTTGTGTTTAGCGTTTTAATAACACTATTTGTCCCTTATTTGTGCGATAATTTTAGTTATTTACAAAAATGTCACTACGTATTTTTTACAACTTTGCAAAAGTGTCAACGATTTGCTAAGTTTCTATGAAATACCTAATATCAGAATGAATATTAGTTTTATTTATACTTTCGTAGAAATATATGACGGCTACTAAACCAGGAACTGCAAGCAAAAAGAAGGAACTTGATCGAGATGACTTACAATAATACAAATTACAAAATCAATCTACATATAAAAATCTATATTAGAACTTGTGTAAAGGTCGTGGCATCAGATAAACACTGCAGTGGGTAGTACACTAATACTGAATAGACTTTTGTGATGCAAAGATAACCGGAACTAGGTAATGTAGTGAAATATTCATTTAGGTGAGATATTCTCGTATCTATCATTGTTGATTTACAAAGATCGTGCAAATTACAGAAATGAGAATAGACTTTGATTACTTAATTTAGATGTACTAGTTATTAGTGATTATGATCGGTACGTTATACTATTTTTCTATTGAGAAATCATAAGCTTAGAAGATTTTTTCTCTTAATTTCCAAATATTGTCTAGATTCTCTGCTCTTGGTTTACCATGTATGTCTACTTACTGCTTTTCTTTGGTAATAGTCATTATTTGCTCTTCAATAAATATATTATATTGCAGACCATGAAGACTAAGATTAGAGGTGGACTCGGCAGCCGCAAGAACTTCTTGTAAAAAAAATTGGAGGGACTGATAGGAGATGAAAACTAACACAAACACAGAGAAGTTAATATCCTATTGAAAAATTGCAAGGGCTTTTTTTTTAACAGGATTTTAATCTTAACTTCAATCAAAAAGCATCAGACATACCTGTGTCCATGCTTCCACTACAAACTTCAATTGTGACTCTGGTATCTTGTGTTTCTCACTGAGTTTTTCAAGCTACAAAAAAATACAAGTAGAAAATCAGGGGTTAAGTTGGTAACCACAGATTTATTGAAGTCAATACAGAGATATAGCAGCCAAAAAAGTAATAACAAGAGTGTCATTTGCTCAAGAAAACTCATTACACTAATTATGTATAATAACTAAGCTGATATCCAAAAAAAGCTCATCTTCATGTACAATTAATGCATATTTGTTGAAAAGAAGCTTAGCTAATAAAATGAAAATCAAGATTTGAAGATTTTTAGTAAGAAACATGTGCATAGATTTTCTTAGATATCTTTATTGTTATTTCAAACCTGTAGAAGTCTCATTTGTTCAAGTTTACATGTGCATTACATGTGAACTACCCGCCACGTTAAAACACTCTTGAACATATTTGTTAAACAATATGTAAATTTACATATACACACAATAACCTAACATTGTATATGAACTTGCAGAAAACCGATAATTGGTTACACATCACCCTTGTTCATATTTAAATCACAATTCAAAACGAAAAGAATTACTTACATGCACAGTTTGCATTTGATGTAAATCTACAAGTGCTTTCTGCCTCGACTGCCATTGAAAAAAATAATTACGTTGAACCACTTATAAGCATATGTTTAAACAGAATGCAATAAATTAACAATATTCAAGATAACAAACTAAACCATAGACAAAACAAATAGTTGTAGCGCATGCAAATTGCAGTATTTCCGGTTCCTCTCTCATGCAAATAATTAAAATAGAGGTTGTAACAAAAAAAGTCCCTTAAAACGGATAGTCTCTTCTGTATATATCTAGGTTTTGGGATATAAAGATGATGTAGGACAACGTATGAAAATCCCAAACAGACTATTTGGGAGCAATATAAAAACTATTTGAAAACCCATTGTTTAGATTATTCTAGGGTTAGTTAATTATAGTAGGAATAGTTACCTTTTAAAGTTTTATTTTAATTAGGAAATATTGTCTAGAATGTTATAAATAGTGATTAATTATTGTAATCAAATCAGATATACCACCATGTTTAGTTTCATAAAACTACTCTGGAATAACAAGATCGATGTGATCAACCAAAATCCACTTTATCTTGAATTTCTTCTCCACCAAAAAACTCATCATGCTCCACTTGTGGCTCAGTTTCAACATTCTTTAAGACTTCGATAGGCACTGAATTTAACTTCAACTCCAAAGTTGTGCTTTTCATTAATGCCTTCAAAACAATTGAATCACAATTTTGCTGCATTTTCCAATTTAGCATTCATGTCCTTTGGTATTTCCAATAGTTGTTCTAGTAATGATCTTTCATGCTCAAACTCCATATATGCAATTAAATCAATATAGTATTGCCACTTCTCATATAATATTGTATAATCAGAGTTATATGTATCCATTAATGAAAGGGAAATAGATAAGCAAGTACGGATGATGTGTCTCAGCAAGAGATATCTCAAAATCAATTGCTGCGGTAGTTCTCATCATTGTTTCCACTAGAAAAACTCTGCTGTTGGCGGCTGTTCCTAATAATATAACTAAAATACCTAATCCATTACAATTATTTTTATTCTTAAATAAATAGTATAGTATATACAAAATAATTTATTAATTCCCTGTTCCGCATCATTATATAGTTGCACAAACTACAAAGACCCAGCTGTAGCTTTTAAATTACTAATTTTTTGAATATGACAGAATCAGAGACTTAGGGACAAATATGATCATACCGATTGGTTGGTTGCCCACCGTTCATAATAATGAGTATATCTTTCCAAAGAGTTTTTAGCCATTTCTCTTCTCTTTTCAGATTCATCATACTGCAAAGAATAGAACATGAAAGAAATGCATTATTATGACTCATTCTCGGTATAAAACAAAAAATTCCAGTGACAACAAAGCATTAATTTTACCGCTCCCTCTTGTTTTGCTGCTTCATAACGGTTACAAGCATAAAAGCCACCAGTTCTTTCGCCATGTTCGGACCAGACACCAAGACAGAGCCTGCACATCATTTGTTAATATTAATAAATCAGCAGACTCCTAGAAGCAAGATCATTATTTGTCAAGCTAATAATTACTATAACACTACCGCCAGAAACAACAGGTAAGGATCTCAGGAAGTGAAAGTTTTACGCAAACGTTAATAACACAAGGAGAAAAATATTGAACACACTCCATTAAAGAAAGGCATCAATACCAGCAAAACTCAAATTTGCAGGGTGGTGTGCATGTCATGTGCATGCAACCTTGATTTTTCTCAATTGGTCTCTTACATTTGGGACAGGGCTTCGAATTGGCAAGTATCCTGGGAAATAATAACAAAATATTTAGCATTCCACTGCCACAAAAATAATAATAAGACATCCGCTTGTTCAATCACTTAGACAAAAATTCAATCACTTCGACACAAACACATTAAAGATTTATTTCCACAAGTAGAAATTAGATAACAGCTGCTTCATGTGTGTGTGTGCCTCTGTGGTGCATGACTTCCCTCAGATGCATAGATATTACACTGGGAACAAGATATTACTTGCATGTTATAATCAGGTAATTCAATACAAATAATAGAAATATATATATATAGGCCGTTATTCTAAAGAGTTCCTTCTTTATATAGAGTTCTAGAGAGAACCCTATGATTCTAATGTAGAATCTCATAAATAATTTTAAAACTAACCATACTTATACTTCATAACATTGGAAATTTTGATTTTAATATAAATATTAATCATATATGATCTTTAAAAAAAATTAATGCCTAAAAACTAAGCGAAAAATCTGATTTTGAATTTGATTCTATTGTAGAATCATTCTTGACAATTTGATTCTATTGTGGAATGGTTCTTGACGATTTGATTCTACTGTAGAATCTGGATTATTTTTCACATTATAAGTAATTGTCAATAATTTTTCAAAAAAAGCTTGTGTAACTTTGTTTTGATTCATTTATATATGTATTTGATGAATAAATTCAAAAATATATGTATCTAGTGTGTGTATATGACGGTTCTCTCTTGAACTCTATATAAAAAGTTCTTCCTAGAATGCTACTATACAGGGTAACAATCAGGTGAAAACTTTAGTGTGTGAACCGTGAAAACTTTCATTAAATTTTGCAGAACCATAATAAAAAATACGGAAAAAAATATTTAGATAAACTTTTTATCATAATTTTGCAAATAAAATTATGGTTCTGCACTTTTTTTTTTATTTTTTATTATGGTTCTGCAGAATTTAGTAAAAGTTTCACGATTCTCACGCTAAAAAGTTTGCAGCGGAGTGTCACCCATATTTTATATATATATATACATATATATATATAAGGATGTTTAAGGATATATAAGGATGTGAATATATATATATATATTCACATATTTAAGGATAGATCAGCTACAAATACCTAGACTAGGAAATATAAAATAGAGGTAAAAAAGAAAAGTAAAAAAAGAAGAGAAAAGAAGGTTAGAGAAAAGAAGTAAAAAAAAAAAAACTTTAATGTGCTGCCGAGTTTATGGTGTAATGGGAGAGAATTTGAGAGAGGATATATTGGGTATCATCCAAAAAGAAGTGTGAGAGCTTCTCTCCTAATCATCCCATTTTAGGGAAGAAAATTTTGGGGAGAAACTTTTGAGAATTTTTTCTCTGCTCCCCTCTTCTCTCCTGAAAAACTCAAGAGCACGATTTGAGAAGAAAATTTTAAAATTTTCTTTTCCTTTCTTTTCTCTTCTCTTGTTTTCTAAACTCGGGAGCAATAAACAGTCTAAATCAGCAGAATTGCAGAGAGAAGGTAATCTTAGACCTAAATTGTAAATGACTAAACGATGATGACGACCATAAATACAGGAAACAGGAAGTGCTTAAATACATTGCAAAAGTACTATGCAGAAGTAATAACTCCTACCAATTCATGTTCTCAGATTCTGCTGTATTTTTCAATATCCATTTCGATACAGTTTCACAGTCCACTGGACGGTGAGCTTCCTCTGTACACTGTAACAACAGTTTGAAATTTAAGCATCATGACACATCTTCAATTGATAAATAAAATACACAAAAACCAAAGAAATGGTGGAAAAACTTACGTTCCAACAGAAGCTATATGAACAGAGACATGACACATCATGGCTTCCACTTCCAACATCAAACTCAACTGCACAATCACATCCAGGTGCAGGACACCACTTGGTCTACACATATAATATACAGGCCAATATACGAGGATGTTTAGAAAAGCATATTATCCCATTAAAGTGCTTATTTGGAGAGGAAAGTACCTGATAGGTAGTTCTATTTTCATATAAGCACTTAATTGTGTGTGAAAAACAACCTACATATATACCTTCTTTAATAAAGAACAAAATTATAATCAAGAGAACAAAATTTATTTAAACTGCAACCTAGTACATTATCTAATCCTTGCTTGTTGAACCTACAAGATGAAGGGTTAAGCAATACAGTCAAAGGCTTAGAAAAGCATACCTTTCGATTATCTTCAATATAAGATCGAAGAAGGTAACGATAATACTTCTCCCTATCTTCACTGGAAACCAATATATTGATCATATCCTGACTCACAGCAGCATTACAAGATGGGTCTGGACACCTTAGCGTCAAGCATCCCGGCCCATCATTGATAGATGTGCTAATATATGCTATAATGATAAACATAAAGTAGATAAATGCAATTAGATTTCCATACATGTTTCATAAATGTCAACTCCAGGAATAGTACATTATCCTGACAAAATCTACCAGAATTCGAAAACATTAATAAATTCCACTAGATCGAATTTTAAACAAGGAAGTAAAATTAACAATAAAGCATGTGGCTCCAGACACATTAAACTGCAATATCGCCCGAGCTTGTATTAGCATCAACTTTCTAATAAAATCTAATTAGGCATGTACTGTAACAACAACAACAACAAACAAAATAAAAAATCACCACAATCATGGAAGAGCTGGAGCAAGAGATGTAAATCACACCTCCAAGATAATATTAGGTTAACCATGGCTGAGGAATATACCTGCCCAACAAGTAGAACAATAAGGATGACCACAAGCGGCAGTATTTATCTTATCAACTGGATAGGATTCAAAACAGATCTCACAGGTCAGCTGCCAAAAAAGCAAGCCATCAACAACAATACAAACAGGGAATTTTTAAGTCAACAAAATAAACCAACTTGTATAATTGACTGGTGTACTTCTCTATCTTCTTGAGATTTAACAGCTCGCTGTTCCACTAGACCAACAGCCTTGCGAACTCTATCTTCATCCGAAAACCAAGCCTCATGTACATTATTAACCCTCCTACATTGTCAATTTTTCTTATTAGATACACTGTTAGGAACTGAAGTACAGTAGTCATCAGTAGTAGTATTGACTATTGAGTAGTAAGGGTATTTGTGTCACTACTGACTTAGTTTGTTAAAAGTCTATAAATAGATGTCACGGTTGTACTTTCCAGAGGATGCTTGGTGAAGTAAAAGAAAAGGGAACTTTGTTCCACCAACTATTCTCTCCCTTCTCTCTATAATTTCTCTCCAGAAACTTCTATCTTCTTCTCCAAGTTCTCTCCAAAATCTATCTTTTTTTACAAGTTACATCTGATCTCTCTCTTTATCTCAGTTTTTTCTTTAATTTTCTGCTGTAATCTCTTAATCTCTCTCATTTCTAGTTAAATTATACAGTGTCTCTGCTTATAAACTCAGAAAACACCAAAATTACTCAATTTCTTCATCTCAAAAGCCTTAGTTCCTGAGTCCTGACATACACATAAAAATGTTAATATATACATAAATGGTAATATCACTATATTTGGTATTTGGTATATATTAAATTATCAATATGCTTGAATACAAACCCCAATGTCAGTATATACATCAGATTCCAGCAAGGCAGCAAGTAACATTTATGGTGATAAGGAACACAACATGAACAAGCCTCAAAGTATCATAAGATAATCCCTCTATCCAACTTAATAAATAGAGCTATAACTAAAATCTTGTGAAAGGAAATTTGCAATTAACTTACCAATCCATACACCAAATTACTAAAAAATAATAAGAAAAAGAAAGGAGTGACATAAACATTCAACATTTTTGTGGTATCAGACTTAGAAATGAAATATGATCATTGCAAGTAAATAAAAAAAAACTTAGGGACTCACCATTTATACTGGCGAAGTAGCATGCATGCAGCAACTCTTGGTATGGAAAGAACTGCAGAAATTTTTGCTATATCATCCTCCTGGCGTTGTCGTATATCTTCTTCCTTCAAGACAGTATAGTTCTTCTGCAACATAAAAGCAGTGCAAAAGCTAAAAAAGGCAACAATGACAAACAACAAATATTACCAAAGCGACCAACCAAATAATCAATTATTTTATCACCACCAAATACATAAACAAGAGAAGTTTTTGCATATTTAGGATCCGTGGATTGGGAGTTGGGAAGGGTTGGGTTGAGGAGTTCAGGGATAGGACTTTAGAAAACATGTTTGGTAATATTTTAAAATGAAGATTGTGAAATATATTTTAGAATTACTCATGGATCACAATGGAGTCATGATTAAGGAAACCTAAGTAAACCATACCCTTCCTTCACCAACCCCAATCCACATGGTTGAATCTCTAACACCAGTTTTGGCACGAGCATCAATATGTAAAACCTTATCCAAGTCTACTGTAATTAATGACTGTCTGTCTGTTTTTCCTTATTGAGTAGCCTTGTACATACTATAAGTACATGAGTTTGTATTCAAGAACAAACGAACGAAATAGAATTACAAATCCACTCAATACAACATTCCTAAAAATCACATAAAACTAATAAAACATACATACACGTATACATAAACAAACAGGATATTAAATAGAATGAGGCATAAAAAAGATGAACCTGCTCGCGAATAGAGACCAATTTTTCAGAAGCATCGTCAGAATCATTATCAAATACATAATCAGCAGCGTCATCGTTATCAGTATCCTCAACATAATCGCTGCTGTAAAAGTCCTCCAGATCGTTAGCATCGTGCATATCATCCTCCGACTCCATTACAAAGCCCTCCAAATTAGGGTTATATATATAATTGGCTATATGTAAACTAGTACACAGAACGTGATGAATTAGATATATGATAGACAATCGGAGGGCAATGGAGGCAAGTAGAATTTCAGAATTGGAGGTAGGTTCAAGGTTTTGTGTTGATTTTTGGGCCTCACGAGATATATGTGTGCGTTTAGCTGTGGGCAGACATGGCCACGGTTCCTGAATTGCCTTTTCGGTTCTGAAAATCTTGAACCGGAACATGAATTTTAACGAGATATAAACCGCCGGTTTCGCTTCAGGGCCGGGCCGGTTCCGGTTTAGGTTCAGGTATTCACCCGGTTCAAGGCCCGGTTCAAATTTTATAAATAAAAAAATAATTTATATAAAAAATATCTTTAAATTAATTCGTATTTTTTATTAAAAACAAGTAAAAATATTATNCGGTTCGAACCTTATAAATAAAAAAATAATTTATATAAGAAATATCGTTAAATTAATTCGTATTTTTTATTAAAAACAAGTAAATATATTACAATAAATTTTATATGTTTTAGAACTCACTAGAATACAACAAACAATATAATTTATTACAATAATATTTATAACATATACTAATTACTCGATCCACCCGATTCGGAGGTAGTGGGAATTATTGTAGGATCTCTACAATATTCGTTGGATGAGGATGATGAAGCCATGTTGGATTGTGTTCTTAATTCTGCTCTTTTCCAATCATTCACACAAACTTGTGTTTTTAAATATTCGGGAGCTAATCTTGATTTTCTTGGATCCAAAATATTTTCTCATATGCTGAATGTTTGTTCCACCGCAACGGTTGAGGCTGGAACCGCTAGAATTTGACCCGCAATTTTGGCAAGTGTAGGGAACGTCCTCTTATGCCTTTTCCACCAAGCTAATATGTTAAAATCTAAATCTGTATCAAACTCAAAAATTGTTGTTAGATAAATGTCGAGCTCCGAATGTGAGCTCGAATGCCTTTGTTTTTTAGAACGATCCATTAAAAATTTTGTTCCCGGTCGTAATGAAAATGATGATGTTGTATGTGGAAGAGGAGAGTCAACATTATCATTAACATAATAATGACTACATAAATCATGTATATGTCTTTTAACTCTAACAATCATATTATTCACATCAATTTCATAATCATTTTGTAATCATAAATAATTATAATAATTTTCTAACATTTCTCGTAAACCATCATATTTAAATCTAGGATCAAATACAGAAGCTACAAGAAAAATATCAGGAATTATTTTATAATAATTTAACCATTTTACTTTCATGTGTGCAATACCTTCATGAATTTCATATATTTTTTCACCCTCATTTAATGCAAATGCAACATTTAAAGCTTCAACAATAAATAAATTAGAGGTTGGTTTGTAAATATGACTAAAAGTGTAAGTTACATCATTAAAATTTTTAAAAATTTCCATAACTTTAGCACATAAATCCCAAATTTGTGGTAAAAGATTAGAACTTGGTATATATTCGTTGGCAAAAGAGCATAATAAATTTTGATATTCTAGAGATTGACAAAGTAAAACATAAGTAGAGTTCCAACGATCACCCACATCTTTGGAAAAACGTTTTGGGTGCACATTATTATTTTCACAATATTTTAACCATGTTCTAGTAACATTAGGGTGTACCCAAATGTATTTAATAACATCTCTTATTGGTTTAATTAAATCTTGCATAACACGTAATCCATCTTGAACACATAAATTTAAAACATGGCATGCACATCTAGTATGAAAAAATCTTCCACCAAAATTAGGTTGACAAACTCTAGTTAATTCGGGGATTGATGCATTATTAGAGGAAGCATTATCAAAAGAAATCGAAAAAACTCTATGAACCAGTCTATATTCCTCTAAAATAGTATGAATTATTTTACATATATTATTTGTGGTATGTGAATCATCAAATACTCTAAAAGCTAAATCTTTTTTATGTAATTAAAAAATTTCATCAATATAATGACAAGTGAGACCCATATATGAATGTATCAAATTATGATCACTCCAAATATCACTACAAATAGACATTCGTTAATACTAAAATATTCAATCAAATTTTGTTTTCTTTTTTTTATAAGATTTAATCAAATTTCTCTTAAGTGACGTTCTAGGTATTTTCTTAAATGCAGGTTGTACATCTCTAGTAATCCAATCATTAATACCAACATTTTCACCAAAACTAAAAGATAAAGAGTTTACTGAAATAGCTTCGGCTAAACCATAAGAACTACTAGCATGATCATAATGAAATAATGAAGGAGAATTAGGAGAAGAAGTTGCAAACCCGGATAATTGTGTTTGTCCCGTTAGCATTGCTACCTTCTCGGGATGTTTGGTGTTTAAATGTCTCTGCAAAGTACCATAGCCTCTNTTATAAACATAATACTAATATGAGAGGTGGACTTTTGAAAAAGTTGTCAGGGTTGCAGTTTCACATGTGACGTGCAGTAGGTGTAGATGAAGTGATGAACCCCCAATTCCCCAAAGGCCAAACTTTTGAAAAGATATCGGTTGACCGACGGTTTAAACAGGCGGTTCACTGGTTTTTAATATACATAAACCGGAACCTGAACCTTTGAAATGTTTAAACCGCCAGTTCCGGGCCAGTTCCGGTCCGAACCAATTTTGATCGGTTTTGACCCGGTCCGGTTCTAGGCCGGTTAGCCGGTTCCGGTCCGGTTTGGCCATGTCTAACTGTGTGTATATATACATACACGTAACAGGATACTCCCTCTATTTTTTTGNTCAGACTTCAAAGGACCTTTCTTAAAATGTTTTGTAAAAATATCAGACGAAAGTTGCCTTGCTCTCGAACTCGATCCACCGGTTTGTGTTTCATTTTCTGNCGGTTCCGGTCCGGTTTGGCCATGTCTAACTGTGTGTATATATACATACACGTAACAGGATACTCCCTCTATTTTTTTGTCTTTTTTTCAATTCAAGTTGGTCAGGTTTGATTTTTGGAAGAAGTAACTGTCAGTTTTATTATCAAACCTTCCCAAAATCATTATTTTTATATATTATATTTCAAAATATACATAAATTAAAAATATTTCCAAACAGTCATCTGATTTTCCTGACAGTACTTTTTCCACTAGCATTTTTTCTCTAGCACGGTAGTTTTCAATAACACTCCCAAATGGAGCCTTATTATTTGTTCCGAGAGATTTTAGAATCGTCAACGCTAATTACACACAATTGTGCGATGGAAATTTAAGATATTTTAATATTTTATTATATATGGTGTAATAATTACTAGCTTATACACAGATTGAATTTTTAGTATTTTAATACTTTTAATATAATTAAAATTTATTTTTATTAAAATTTAATTTTTATTTAAAATTATATATATTATATAATTTTTCATGTATTTTATTTGTATTTTAATAGGATAACGTTTGTGCTTTTTTTATATAAATATGTTTTCATTAGATGATTAAGAGATTAGTAAGATGTGTTTTTGTTAGGAGATTTATGTGTTTTTGTTATGAGATTAATGTTTAAAAATGAGGTTCAGTTGTGTTTTTTATTTAGAGATGTTTTTTAGTTAGAAGATTAATGTGAAATTTATTTTTGATTAGAAGATTAATATTTAAAAATTAGACTCAGTTATATGTTTTGTTTATGTTTGTTCGAAAGTCCAACAATGTCAATATCTGTATAGGGGAGTTGAATACAAATATTAAAAAAAATTGAATGATTAAAGTTTTATATTTATTCTTGATGTTTAGTGTTTGAGAAGTATTGTTTGTAAAACAAGAAATAGAAAATGAAAATAAGAAAATAAAACTTGAACAAACTAAATCAAAAGATTTAAAAATTACTGGTGGGTTATTATATACACCAGTGAATTGATTTGCTCAAATGATCTAGGTCCAAAGACCCAACTGCTTTTTACAAAGATAAAACTATGAATCAACTATTATTTTCAAGTGCTTGAAAGTTAGAGTAGTTGATCCTTGAAAAGTAGTCTATCTATCTATCTCTTATTTTTGCTACTACTCTTGTTTATATATTACAAAAGTGTTTACAACATTCGAGAATTAACATAAGACAATAATACTTATTCTAGGAATGTTGTTCCTACTATCTTTCTATTTTGTCCGAACTAATTTGAGTAAGTCCACTATCCTAGAAATGACAGCTTCCATTGAGTCTTCACAGTCAGAGTTGACTGTCTTCAATAACCGTACTTTAGTCTATAAAATTTATGACATTTTGTCCTTTATTGATCTCATTATCAATTGATATTTTTGTTGTTAAGCATATCAATCGATTCCTTCATGCATCTTTCAACTGATGTCTTCCTTCGATTGATCTGGTTATCCATCGATTGATAATAGCAATTGACTTATCAATTGATAGATGTTATCAATCGATATATCAATCGATGGGTCTTCACATCAGTTGATGGTCTTCAATCTTTGACTTGATAGCAATCGATCATTCATCCATTGATTCCTCAACATCAATTGATCATCCTTCACTTGTATATTTTACATGTCTTCAAAGTATTTACAATTTCACAGTCTAACACATACATCAGTTGATGATCTATATCAATCGACTCTAGTACCAATCGATGAATAGAGGACTATCGATTGATCTAACATTATCGATTGATAAAGATTAAGTACAACTTTATTTCATTAACAAATGTCAATATTATCAGTTTATTACTTGATGATAAAAAAACTAACCAGATAAACACAAATAGTTAGAATCATGAAATTATAAGCATTTTAAAGTACTGAAGCAATTTTGAGTTTCAAAGATACCAGTTGATGGACTTATCTTTTTATGGATGAACACTTTGTGAATTCTGTAATCAGCTCCATTCTTTGTCCAACTCCTTTGATAGTCCTCCTTATCCTCGATTCAGTTCTTCTTCTTTTTCTTGGCATCATTTTCCTTTAATTGCATGAAGAAAGTTCCCTTTAAAATTCTCTCATCTTCATCACTGTCTCCAAGCTGCCTCATTAGATAATGAATATCACTATCAGGAACTTTGTCCAAGTATTTGCAGATGTCAAAATACTTTTGGTTTCCTTGAGGATCAGTATATATCATCATATAAAAGGGTTCCAACATCACCTTCTTCAAGTTTGATTTCCAAATCCCAACAGGTGGATCTTGATCTACTTCTGCAGCCATCTCCTTAGCTTGGTTAATTGATGCATGATTTTCTGAGTAATTGACTTGTTGAGATTATATCTTTTATTGAGAAGAGGGTAAATTGTTTTTAGAGTGTTATAGCTTTGCTTCCTGATTATTCTTATTTGAAATACAACTTTTGTACCATCTTCATATTCCTGTCTCATTGCCTCATCATGATTAGCAGTTGCAGGAAGTGTCTTTCAAGCTATCAACCCCTTTCCACTAATAACTTGTACTCCCTTCATCCTAAATCCCTCCAATTGTACTTCTTCTTGATTTTCTTGAGTTCCACCTTGTGACCCATGAGCACCACCTTGTGACTCTTTAGTCGTTTTGTGAGCCATAACAATCAACCTTTTTGGTTTAGTCACACTGGTAGATTCTTTGTTGCTCTATTTAATAATGGATTCATTGATAGTCTCCATGTTCCATTGTTGCTCCATTTGCCTTAATATTTCTTCATCATTCTTCATCATTCTTGCAGCTTCTTTGACTCTAGAAACAATTGCATCACTCATTATTCTCTCACATGTTCTAGAGCTTTGTCTTGACACAATTTTCTTTTTATTTCCATTTTCAATCAAAATGCCATTGCCCTTCCTTTTCTCTTCAAGTGAGCTACCTTGATTGTTTTGAAGGAATTTGTCAATGTTTTCACTTCTCTCCTTGGTAGTTTCATGTGCACTTTGGTTAACAGCCTTGACTTGAGTAATATACTTATGCAAGTTTCCATATTTAGTTGCTTTTGTCCCCAATTTTGTGCTCTTCTTTGAGTGTCTTGTTCCCTTACCATTCTTCTAGACTCCAAATCCTCTTCAAATCTTTTTGCCTCCACCCTTCTTTTCTCCATTTCATCAATTGTGTGTTTTGGTAGAGGAATTTGCTTCTTATCTTTATTTTCATCATCAACATTTCCATCTCCGTTGTTTTCCCGCTTTTTGTTAGCATCAAGGATTTGAACAGCTGGCATTATGCCCATGAAATTTTGTAAAATGGCAGCTTGATTGCCCTGTCCTTGAATCAACGGTTCTAATTTAGTTTCCATGGAAGAAACTTTTCTCCAATTCTGCTAATTGATTCTTGGCACCTGAATCCTTGAAAATTTTCTCCTTAATAGAGTGCATGGTGCCATGTGGTATCTTCTCATCCAATCTACTTTCCAAAGAATCTCTTGCAGATGTGACAGTATCTGCTATGCTTCTTAGTTCCCTCTTCACACCTTTCACTGTCATCTTATGAATCTTCAATTACTCCCTATAAAAGTTTGCAATTCTCTTATGAATTGGATCTTCAATAGTTGGCTCCATCATTGACCTCCTATACTGAGAAATAATTTCATTTTCAGCATCACCAAGTGTCATCTCAATGTTACTCATACAAGGTTCTTCATTAGTATCATCTTCTAAATCACCAGGAGCCATGTGAGCTACATCTTCAACATTGGCTATACTTTCCTTCAAATTCCTTGTTCTTTCCTCAGCATGCTCAAAACCAAGAATTTATTCTGCATCCTTGTTTGTTGAGGTGACCAACTCTTGATATTTGGGATCAGTATGGACAAAATTTGCAGGGTCTATGTAACACCCTACTATTATTAATAATAAGGCTACACAATTTAACAAAGTCTAGATCATATCAAGCTGCCATAAATGAATAATCCTGCTAAAGTTTAAGTACTAAGTCTCCATAGCAATAATACTAATAAAGTCTAAAATTATCTAATATAAGTCCTCAAACATCTTATTAAATCTCATAAGCAGAAAGCATCTATAAACTGGGTAGCGCTCATCACTCCCCCCGCTTTACCCCTCGTTACCTGCGGAAGGAATTAATACGAGTGAGCCAAATGCCCAGTATGAATATATTTTAATAAAATGCAGAATTTTATGAAATAGAGTGGATTGTGTCCTACCAACACAAGAAACTCAACAAAGACTTTAATAAAATGATACAAATGGGATCAATATAAGGATCATGAGATATCTCAAATCATATACAATATTTAACAAAATGGTACCACAATAAATAACTCGGATCCAAAACAATAAAAATAAGGCTGAAAAGAAAATAGGGTGGAAACAATAAGGGTCTCTTACACAAAACTGTACTCGTGAAACTCCACTCATCAAGTACATGACAATGGTTTATTCATCGGATATCCATAAAAAGAAATAATAGAATGTACAAAACATTCCAACAATACAATAAAGATCATGATCTATTCACATCTCATACTCCAGAAACACGCTCGTATACTAATAACACTGATACGAGTTAGTGCCTAGTTCACCTTTACTCCGAACTCCATGTGAACATTGTCCGTGATAACCCACACGGATCGGTTTAAGAGCCCAATACATAGGTTACAAAAGTTGCCGACTCTTTAATCAAAAAGAAATAATGTCGCAATAAAAATGCGAAACGAAACAAATATAAAGAATCAAGGCAACAATAATTCCAAAATAAGGAATTTGAAACAAATAAAAATGCATACAAAGAAGTACACATAAAGTACAAAAGGGTCGCAATTTTATAAAAATGCCTCAACAATAAATATAACGAATTTTTAATATTTAAATGGAAAAAGAGAATTAAGGAATATTAATAATTACAATTTAAAATTAAGAGAAGGGAATATAATTTGTACCAACAATTATAGTTTAAAATTTAGAAAGTGGGTAAGAATTCGTACTTTAAAAAGAATATTAAAATAGTCCAAATTTATCAAGAAAATTCGTTAAGAGATATGCTGCTACAACCCTTTATCTAATCACCAATTTAATGATTATAAATTAGCTCACATATTTATAATATTAAACTAATTATTCTATTCTCAACTGATTAATGATTATAATTAATCTCACTACCATAACTAACCACGTATTTATTTTATTAACAAAGGAGTAGCACAATCAATCTACAGTGTACTAATTGAATTAAACAATTAATAATATAACATGTGGGGACAGACGGGACTATAATATAAATTAATAATTATTAAATGATAAATAGACATGTTGCACATCACACAATTTCTTATTTAATTAATATATTAAATACATGATGATTTACCGTACATATAACTATTTTATTCACTGGACCATGTCAGTATATAAATGCATGTAATTTAACTGGTAGTCTACGTATGGTATATCATGCCTACAAGTTCTTACTAACACAAGGTTGATAACCTCCATTAACTACCAAGTCCTGTGTTTCTAATTTAAAAGTAAATACTAATATAAAAATATATCATGCTATCAAATTGGTGCGTCAAGTATAAATATTACAGCTTCATAATAGCTACGAAAATGAAGAAATTTGTTCTAGCATAATAACATTAAATTAAATAACATGCCCATAATAATGCATTATATACATTAGGGCTGGCAAAAAAATTCAAAAAATTCGATATTCATCCGAAATATCTGTATTCATATCCGGAAAAAATGGATATTATCCGTATTAGGAAGAAACCGGATATTATCCGTATCTGAATCCGAATATTCCGGATACGGATATGGATATAGGCACATCTGTATCCAAAAATATCTGTATCCGAAATTAATTATATATAATATATATAAATATTTTTTTAATATATATAATATATAATTATATATTTTTAAACTCATTTATAGGTATAAGCACATTTAATTTGATTCAATTATATTTTTTAATTAGCTCAACTCTAATGTCTATTTTAATTTAATAAATTAATATATACATTATACATGGTTATACTTTAAAATATATATTCAATATATATCAATTTATATTAGTTTTGTAGTGTGTGCATATATATTCATTAAATAATATATTTATACAAATTTTATATAATTGTAAAATATTATAGATATATATTAAAATATTATTTGAGTTTAATATTATTAAGATAACAAAATTAGATTGAAAATATAAATAAAAATTAATTTTTTAAAAAATGAAATAGGCTTAATTCCCTTTAACTCTTAACTTAATTAAAAAAAATTAAATTAAAGTTTTAATATTTTTTTGCAATTTTTTTGAATTTTTAATATAAATTAAAAAAACTTATTAAAAATCGGATTCGGATATTATCCGTATCCGGATAGTATCCGTATCCGGATTCAGATATTAACCTTTAAAAATTTTCGGATACGGATACGAATACGGATTTTTGGATTCGGATTCGGATACAAATATAGACAGATCTGTATCCGGATTATCCGTTTGACAGCCATAATATACATATGTACAAAAGTCATAATAATAGTTTGTAGCTAGGATTTAAATCAAATTAGTACTGCGTCGAAAATGTATCTAATTAAACTGATTACACTCACATAACTAGTGCAAACCAGCTGCAAAATAATAATAAATTAAAACAAGTAAACTAGCATAATTGACTATATGCGTGCATGCATTTTATTAAATAAGTACTAAATTTCAATACAATCAGATTTGTAAAGTCCAGAAATCTTAATNAATCCCATAGTTTGAAATACCCGAAACAAAACTGAAACCAAACGATACAAGGCTGGTATCAAATAATTCGGGATGACTATATCTACGATTCTATCGGTTTAGATTTTCAAAACTAGTACTAGAATGGTAGAAAAATGAGGAAAGAAAATCAATTTTCCGATCGATAGTTAACTAACTAGCGAGATGGCTTAACAGACGAGTGAAAAAGAAATATATATATATATATATATATATATATATATATATATATATAAAGATATTACATAATATTGTATGACATTTAACGGTGTTCATCCGGTAATAATTAAATAATAAAATATAAGACTACACACTAAAAGACGATAAATTAAGATAATAGCACATAAACATTTTCATGCATGAACATACTAGTCATCTATTATGTTGTAAATATACAAGTACAGAGTACAAAGAAAATAAAATCATTTCATGCTAATATATTAAATACACAAGGCTTTTCGATTACCTGAAATTAGAACCCAATTGATTTCTAATAATATAATATATAAGAAAATATTATACATATAGTAATATGTTTAAATCAAACCTCTTTAATAATGTACACCTTTCTAATATATGAGGCTATTGACGTTGATTTCTAGCATACATTTGGTAACAATATTCCTCTTTTCCTTGAACCTTAGGTTACACTTTTCCTTCTGTATATAATCCTTGTATATCCACGTATGGATTTTAAATAGGCACCAAACTCTCCTTCCTTTAGTGCTCAGCCCTTTTCATGTTCTCAACCCACCTTTCCACGCCTTTTTGTTTTGTACGTATAACACAATTTGTGCGTATACTTATAATACTATTCGGATACTTATGGTTAGCTAGGGATTTATATCATCCTATTAAATATTATCTCTTATCATAATCTTAAGGAGTTTTTATCGGTTTTATTGCTAACTTACAGGCCCAGACGTGTTTATCCAAATAATAACAAAAATAGATTTAATTTAATACAAAAATTAAAAAGAGCTCATAATTCATCAAATATTATATTAATAAAATAATTAATTTAAAAAAATCGGGTTATTATATCCTTCTCTCCTTAAAAAATTTCGTCCTCGAAATTTAAATGATGTACCTGATTCAAAAAGATATAGATATTTCGTGCGAACTGAATCTTCAATCTCCAAAGTAGCTTCTCGAATATCATGATTTTTACAAAGAACTTTTCACAAAAGGAATCGTCTTTTTGCACATAATTCTTTTCTCTATTGCCAATATGGCTTCTGCTTCCTCTTCACAAGTCAAATCCTCACGAAACGCGTCTAAAGGATACTCAACATGATTTGGATGATAGACATACTTCCTCAAAACTGATGCATGAAATATATTATGTACTCGTGATAGATGTGGTGGCAATGCAACTCTATATGCCATTACTCCAACTTTCTCAAGAATCTCAAATGGACCAATATATCTCGGACTCAATTTGCCTTTCTGACCAAAGCGTTGAATTCCTTTCCAAGGAGATACTTTAAGAAAGACCTTATCTCCAACCTTGAACTCATACTCTTATCTGCCCTTGTCTGCATAACTCTTCTGTCTAGATCGGGCTTGTTTAAGCCTTTCTCAAGCCACTGCAACCTTATCAGTAGTAACTTGAACCAAATCGGGACCTTCCACGAGTTCATCAATTTCCTGTGCTACACCACTTCCACCAGCTTCATTTACATCCCTTACACCTGGAATAGATGACACTCCCCCTATCTCATACACCTCATCATCATCCTCCATTAGCTTCATCTCCAACTCTTGGGCATATTCAAGAATTAGCTCTAGAATTACTACGGTTATCCGAGTAGTAGATACCATCAAACATATACAATGAAGGTATGTGTGTGTGAGAGAAAGATTACAGTTACAAATCCCGGGGTTAAAGTGTTAGTGTAGGTGCCCTAGAGGCAATACAATGTTTCTTTTAATAGACCTTTATGTCATTTGATTATTCAATAAACGTATTTATTATGACTTTAAATACTGCGATATATTTGTTAGCATAATAAATGTCCTTAGAATCATGATACA
>QRFB01004855.1:23826-42681 GCA_008931105.1 Oenanthe javanica | reverse complement strand
GATTGCACTAAAACTGGTCTGCTTTTTAAGTAATACAATTTTTATTTAGCAAAAAAAAGAGAGGGGGGTCGGGCCTTGGGGATGTCTTTCTTTTATCAAATGGGTATGTTGTAATGTACATTGTAATATCTATCACTAACATCCGNTGTCTTTCTTTTATCAAATGGGTATGTTGTAATGTACATTGTAATATCTATCACTAACATCCGAGATGTCACAGCATTCTGTACCCAATCAAAAAACTGATCAACTTATCAAACAAAGAGTTCAAGTATAAAGTCTTGCAAAATATGAAATCTATTTATGATCCTCCATGTTGACTTTTATATACAAGTCAAAAGCTTGTATGGAATTGTACAATTCATTTTGACTTGGACCCCATTTGAAATTGCTGTTACAGACAGTTACAACAGTTTTTTGCTGAAAAGCTGTCAGAAAGGTGTTTGGTAAATTCTAAAAGCTGCCGCATGAAAAAACGCTTTTGGTCTAAAAGCTGCTGTTAGCAAAAGCATGTCCCCTCTGCTTTTGAAAAAAACTTCTTTCAGCTTTTGCACGAAATAGCTATCAGTTTCAGAATCAAACCTTCCTAAAAATATTATTTTTATATATTATATCTCAAAATATGCATAAATCAAAAAAATTACCAAACAGTTATCTGATTTTCCTGACAACACTTTTTGCACCAACATTTTTCCTCACAAACACAACAGTTTTCAACGGCACTCTCAAACGAAGCCTTAACATGTACTGCAATTCATTTCACATAACCATATATAGGACCACTAGCAACTTGAACTCAATGAGATGAACTTTCTATGGACAAGTTACTTAGATTTCGATAATATGAACTGACAATGGACACACGACTTTATAAACCGAGGGTAACACTGTTTCATCGGAAGGAGCTTTGGAGAATGAGGTTTATCGGAAGGAGCTTTGGAGAATGAGGTTTTATCGACTCCTCTATTCTAGAGTGACGGAGAGTTTTAGAAGATCATCCGTCTTAACAAACATTGTGCGTATTTGCATGTTGTAAATCATACATAGAACCCTAATTCATTCACCTGTGATGTCCTCCAACCCTATTAAAGTCCACACAATGTAAAGACCTTTTTACTGTCATGCATACCGTTCTCTCCAAATATCACTCACCTGTTCTCTTCACTCCTCAACCCTAGTTATTTTTACCTGCATTTATATAAGAAGTTAGTTCTCTCTACTCACCCAACCCACACTCTTCCTCTCAACTCACTCTATACAGAAAAATATTTAAAGTTCCAGAGGCACTAGATTTTAGCTGAAGTTATAGCCTATTAAAATGTATTAGCAATATTTTGGGCCAAAAAATTTGATGCATGTGTAACTCAAGGTACATATAATACAAATTTGTGCGCCATATTTACAGCTAATCTAATATTATATTGAATGGGAATATGATGACTCCTTGTATGTATAGCACAAAATTTTCTATATTGGTATATGTAAACTAGTAATATACTTGCCACAACATATAGAATTAACCTATTTCAAGTTTTTAGCATAAATATTCAACCAAATGACAGCTTAATCCACTAGCATACCTATCTGCAGCTTCTAGTCAATCTCATATTCAATAGTAAACTTAGCATCCAACCCTTCACTTAATTGTAAAACTTTCAACCAAAATGATATGAAGACAACAAAAGCATGCAGATAACTTAAACTTAAACATTACTCTGCCATAAAACCATCTCAAAAGAAAGTCGCTTCCAACTGTAGGTTGCTAAACCAAATGGACGATTTAGAGAACATGACAGTGAATCAGGAACAAAGTAGATAACACCACATTGAGAAGTTATAGTACTCTACAGGGGAAGGAGCAAAACTGGACAAGGAATGAACTCAGCTAGCAGGTTTGCATCCACATGTTTGGAGTGGATGGCTTCCATGCTCATAATCACCATATCCAAACTCATTTCATCAGCGATCTCGCCAATAATAGCCGTCGGCTTACTCCCTTCTCCAAGTCTCTCTATCAGCTTGTATTCTGTGAACCCACCTAATGTACTCCAGATACATATTAATGCAATCAGCACCAGTACATTCAAGTGTTAATATGTGGCAATAAGCATGTGGTCATAACAACTACATATATCAATTTACAACTTGTCAGAGGATTCTCTATCTACCGATCTACTTCCAGGCAAAGATCATTCAAGTTATTCATCTCTAGATTTCACAACACATAAAAAATCTTACACCTCACGCGGTATTTTCAAAAAAAAAATCGATTCGGAGAATTATAGTCTTAGCTTGTTAAAAGACAGGAGAGTGAGTGAGTGCACTATGCATAAATGTGTATAATCACAGGCATCTATATACATAAATATCAGATATGCAGCGTTTAGTTCGATGGAATGGAACGGGAAAGGAACGGAATGAAAATTTGTGAACAAAAATTAAGGAGAAAGAAAGGATGTAGGATTGAAGAGTGAACAAAAATGACTGGAGTGCAAATTTCATAAGATGAAACTTGCAGTGAATTTGAGCAAGGAATGTTCCTTCTCATATTGGTGTGTTTGAGCCCTAGTTTAGATTGATGGCACCCCAACCAATCACAACAATAGTATCTACAAATTTTTAAACCATAAAACCATGTGATCATAAGAAAACATGTGTTCAAACATGAAATAAAGTGCTAGAAGAATTAAGGATCCTTGAAAGTGCAAGGAAAAAACAACTACAAGCCACTATAGAATGACAATACTATCAACCAACCTTCAGACAAATGCCAGCGGATACTGGATAACTGGGTCTCATGCTCTGGCAATGATTCTTTCTGATTTCCGTCAATTACTGCACAGAATATAAACGTACGAACGTTTTATAGATTTATGATTTTCAACTAAATCTATCACAGGCACGCTCTTATATATTTAATGCTTTGATCTAGGCATAAATATAGTAAGGAACAGATGAGAAATGTTATGCTTACCCACAACTGTTATCTCAGCACCATACTTCTTTGCCAGAGCAGCAGCAGTTGATGTTGCCTGTAGATGGAATACTATGAAAAGTAAGTCTCCGGTAAACATAGAAAATGCAAGTGACTAGAAACAAAAAACTAATAGCCTTATGTTCAACAGCTAACATCAATTTCAGCTTCTACACATTGAACTAAGGGAGAATATATTCATTTGCATCAGAATTCATTAGGAAAGGCCTTCAAGACTTCTACAAAGCTGTTTTTGAAAGGCTAGAACCAAGCCTTAGCCAGACCTAATGGTCCAAAAAGCCCTTACTCATAGGAAAGAATAAAGGGCAAAACAGCTGGGTCGCATCAGGATGAAAAGCCAGTCCCATGTCTAGTACTGAAAGCAGTCCCAAACTTATAGAAAGTATCAATGTAATTACCACATTTCCTCTGATGTAAAACTAGTAATCTACCAAAGGTAATGCCAACAAGTTGCATAAAACGTAAAATCTAAAACCAAAAGAAACACATAAAAAACATGACCTGTCTTGTACCCTCAGAGAGATATGGGTTCCGGTCTGTGATTGGTAGTAGCAAATGCTTGAATTGAGAAAAGGAATCAACAGCTGGACTGACTTCAGATTCTTGCGGCTTAGCCTTAGCTATGAAGATCAAACTGAATATTGTAAGTGCGCCATAAAAGAACTACGTTAAGTACAATATCACACAGTAACAAGTAACATAGAAAAACGACCATAATATTTCTGCTGGAGAAGATTTCCTAATTAAATTCATCAAGTGGGACTGCCATATCATAGGGTGCAGCTATTACTGTGCTTTACATAACAAAATTAAACCAACACATACCGTGTTGCAAGTTACTTAGAGATGGCAATAAGATTACGTGATGAGTGTTTTCCCCTGGCATCGCTATTACAAAAATGCTCAATCGCTATTCGCTGCCAACTATATTTGATGTCCAAATACACCAGGGGTTTCATTATAGTATTAAATGCTTGGAACCAACCAAATTATAAGATTGTCAATTACAACCACATCAAATTACTAGCAATTTCGAGTCTCTTATAAATAAATATAAAGAAATTGGTATCTACTAGGCAACATATCAGTAAGACCCTTATCAAGATTATCAAAACAAACTAAAGTATGGCAGAAAGGGTCCCATACAATTCCTAACAATTTTTTGTATTTTTTAATTCGAAGATGAAAGAACTAGACCAACAGTACATTCAATAAAACTTTCTCATTCAATTTTGAAGGCATGCCTTAATTCATTTACGATATCACAACTATTAATATAGTCAATATCTAATCAATAATAACCGAAACTAATAATAAAGAAATCTTCCCTACTCCATTAATAATAATAATAAAGTGCTGGAATACCCAAAAATTGCCCCAAAATTTTTACCAAATGACGTGCCATGATATATGGCATGTTTTGTTTCGTGGTAGCATATGTGTGCACGTGAGGTCTAATATTACTATNTAGTACTGAAAGCAGTCCCAAACTTATAGAAAGTATCAATGTAATTACCACATTTCCTCTGATGTAAAACTAGTAATCTACCAAAGGTAATGCCAACAAGTTGCATAAAACGTAAAATCTAAAACCAAAAGAAACACATAAAAAACATGACCTGTCTTGTACCCTCAGAGAGATATGGGTTCCGGTCTGTGATTGGTAGTAGCAAATGCTTGAATTGAGAAAAGGAATCAACAGCTGGACTGACTTCAGATTCTTGCGGCTTAGCCTTAGCTATGAAGATCAAACTGAATATTGTAAGTGCGCCATAAAAGAACTACGTTAAGTACAATATCACACAGTAACAAGTAACATAGAAAAACGACCATAATATTTCTGCTGGAGAAGATTTCCTAATTAAATTCATCAAGTGGGACTGCCATATCATAGGGTGCAGCTATTACTGTGCTTTACATAACAAAATTAAACCAACACATACCGTGTTGCAAGTTACTTAGAGATGGCAATAAGATTACGTGATGATGAGTGTTTTCCCCTGGCATCGCTATTACAAAAATGCTCAATCGCTATTCGCTGCCAACTATATTTGATGTCCAAATACACCAGGGGTTTCATTATAGTATTAAATGCTTGGAACCAACCAAATTATAAGATTGTCAATTACAACCACATCAAATTACTAGCAATTTCGAGTCTCTTATAAATAAATATAAAGAAATTGGTATCTACTAGGCAACATATCAGTAAGACCCTTATCAAGATTATCAAAACAAACTAAAGTATGGCAGAAAGGGTCCCATACAATTCCTAACAATTTTTTGTATTTTTTAATTCGAAGATGAAAGAACTAGACCAACAGTACATTCAATAAAACTTTCTCATTCAATTTTGAAGGCATGCCTTAATTCATTTACGATATCACAACTATTAATATAGTCAATATCTAATCAATAATAACCGAAACTAATAATAAAGAAATCTTCCCTACTCCATTAATAATAATAATAAAGTGCTGGAATACCCAAAAATTGCCCCAAAATTTTTACCAAATGACGTGCCATGATATATGGCATGTTTTGTTTCGTGGTAGCATATGTGTGCACGTGAGGTCTAATATTACTATTAAGAAAATTGCCAATTACATACATAATACATAACAACTAGCATTTTTCTTTATTTTATCAACTTACTTGGGTTTCAGTTGAATAAATTGGAAAAATAAACATCAATACAATCATCAAATAGCAGTAACAAATTAGTAAATAAAGAACAGTAAACCAAATAAATAAATAAATAAATCACCTTTGTGAGCAGAAATTCTATGAAGAAGATTAGGAAAGATAGAAAAGTTGCAAACTTTCTTGAAATTAAGGCCACTAGGAGATTTTGTAAGTATAGGTAAAACCCCAAGATTTGAAGGTGAAATCTTTGAAGAAGCAGTGATGGGGTGATGGGGTTTTGAAGATTCAAGTGGAACTGCCAGTAAATAGTGAGCAAATGCCATGGAAATAATTATATAACCCTTCTGGAACGAGATAAAATAGGTCTATTTTATCAGTGAAGAAGGCTCTATTACCTACGCTGTGTATTAGCCGCGAGAGTAGTGCGGTTCGGTGCCGTTTACGTTGGAAACCATTTAAGCACGGTTTTAAAATTTAGAAACAAAAATCGCATAAAAAATAATTGGTTCGGATCGTTTTAAAAAATGCAGTTCAGTTTTATATGGTTCGATTTTGATTTTAAAATAAATATTATTTTATTATATTAGTTATACATAAATTTATAATATAATATTTTACATGAACTTATTATATTTAAAATAAATATTTCATTCAAATAAATAGAGTGTCGGCTTATCATATACATGTTCGGTTAAATAAGAGAAAATGGAAAAACACCCTCAAACTGCTTAAATTTGATGGAACTTGTTCCACTAAATGAATAAACCAANAGACCTAATGGTCCAAAAAGCCCTTACTCATAGGAAAGAATAAAGGGCAAAACAGCTGGGTCACATCAGGATGAAAAGCCAGTCCCATGTCTAGTACTGAAAGCAGTCCCAAACTTATAGAAAGTATCAATGTAATTACCACATTTCCTCTGATGTAAAACTAGTAATCTACCAAAGGTAATGCCAACAAGTTGCATAAAACGTAAAATCTAAAACCAAAAGAAACACATAAAAAACATGACCTGTCTTGTACCCTCAGAGAGATATGGGTTCCGGTCTGTGATTGGTAGTAGCAAATGCTTGAATTGAGAAAAGGAATCAACAGCTGGACTGACTTCAGATTCTTGCGGCTTAGCCTTAGCTATGAAGATCAAACTGAATATTGTAAGTGCGCCATAAAAGAACTACGTTAAGTACAATATCACACAGTAACAAGTAACATAGAAAAACGACCATAATATTTCTGCTGGAGAAGATTTCCTAATTAAATTCATCAAGTGGGACTGCCATATCATAGGGTGCAGCTATTACTGTGCTTTACATAACAAAATTAAACCAACACATACCGTGTTGCAAGTTACTTAGAGATGGCAATAAGATTACGTGATGATGAGTGTTTTCCCCTGGCATCGCTATTACAAAAATGCTCAATCGCTATTCGCTGCCAACTATATTTGATGTCCAAATACACCAGGGGTTTCATTATAGTATTAAATGCTTGGAACCAACCAAATTATAAGATTGTCAATTACAACCACATCAAATTACTAGCAATTTCGAGTCTCTTATAAATAAATATAAAGAAATTGGTATCTACTAGGCAACATATCAGTAAGACCCTTATCAAGATTATCAAAACAAACTAAAGTATGGCAGAAAGGGTCCCATACAATTCCTAACAATTTTTTGTATTTTTTAATTCGAAGATGAAAGAACTAGACCAACAGTACATTCAATAAAACTTTCTCATTCAATTTTGAAGGCATGCCTTAATTCATTTACGATATCACAACTATTAATATAGTCAATATCTAATCAATAATAACCGAAACTAATAATAAAGAAATCTTCCCTACTCCATTAATAATAATAATAAAGTGCTGGAATACCCAAAAATTGCCCCAAAATTTTTACCAAATGACGTGCCATGATATATGGCATGTTTTGTTTCGTGGTAGCATATGTGTGCACGTGAGGTCTAATATTACTATTAAGAAAATTGCCAATTACATACATAATACATAACAACTAGCATTTTTCTTTATTTTATCAACTTACTTGGGTTTCAGTTGAATAAATTGGAAAAATAAACATCAATACAATCATCAAATAGCAGTAACAAATTAGTAAATAAAGAACAGTAAACCAAATAAATAAATAAATAAATCACCTTTGTGAGCAGAAATTCTATGAAGAAGATTAGGAAAGATAGAAAAGTTGCAAACTTTCTTGAAATTAAGGCCACTAGGAGATTTTGTAAGTATAGGTAAAACCCCAAGATTTGAAGGTGAAATCTTTGAAGAAGCAGTGATGGGGTGATGGGGTTTTGAAGATTCAAGTGGAACTGCCAGTAAATAGTGAGCAAATGCCATGGAAATAATTATATAACCCTTCTGGAACGAGATAAAATAGGTCTATTTTATCAGTGAAGAAGGCTCTATTACCTACGCTGTGTATTAGCCGCGAGAGTAGTGCGGTTCGGTGCCGTTTACGTTGGAAACCATTTAAGCACGGTTTTAAAATTTAGAAACAAAAATCGCATAAAAAATAATTGGTTCGGATCGTTTTAAAAAATGCAGTTCAGTTTTATATGGTTCGATTTTGATTTTAAAATAAATATTATTTTATTATATTAGTTATACATAAATTTATAATATAATATTTTACATGAACTTATTATATTTAAAATAAATATTTCATTCAAATAAATAGAGTGTCGGCTTATCATATACATGTTCGGTTAAATAAGAGAAAATGGAAAAACACCCTCAAACTGCTTAAATTTGATGGAACTTGTTCCACTAAATGAATAAACCAAATAATTAGTAGAAGTATAAAGAAAAATAATTAAGATTTTGTAAAAAAAAATAATTAGTATGTAATTGTGCATAATTAAATACAAAAATTTATATTAAAAATAATTTATATGACATATTTTGTTATATATAATTATTATTATTATAAATATTATTACAGTTCAGTTCAATTTTTATTCGGTTTGTAAAATTTTAAAAATCAAACCGTAACTAAAATATTGGTTATTCGGTTCGATTTTTATTTTATTTAAAAATTTTCGATTCGATTTCATGCAATTTCCAATTAATTTTGGATTCGGTTTCGATTTTCATTTCGGTTTTGTTCCTCCACTAACCTTTCACGAGATACGTGGTCTATGTGTGCGTGTATGAAATAAAATATAGGGAGAGTACACGTGTTGTTGAATTATGTCGATTGATTTTGACCAGTTTCATGAATCGGACCGCGATGGTTTTCTTGATAATCGATATTCCCTCTGTTCTTTAAAACGTTTCATGTTTTAACTAGACACGTTTGCCAACGCACACTTTTGATTGTTAATATCTTTAATTTCGTATTAGTATTAAATATAAAATTTTTACTGTATTAAAGTATTCACAAATACGAATCAAACAATATCACTCATGACTATATTTTGTCTTATAAATTATGCGTAAATTAGTAGTCAATCAATTACAATGAATAGTGTCAAAAGTCAAACTGAGCAAAGTTTTTAGGAACGGAGGGAGTATTATTCAATGAGATAATTTATTTATTTAATAAATAATAATTAATTATATTTATATGCTTAATTATAAGATTTAAAATAAGAGATATATGTCATTATTTTATTTTTTAATATTCAAGTGGTTCATAATATTTACTAGTTAGTACTCATTTGTTTGGTTTTATTTGACGTTTGACTTTTTAGAACACATCTTTAAGAGTTTTGATTAAATAGTTAAATTTATTATTTTTAAAATTTCCTTTTTCTGAATAAAAATATTTGTTACGGATCAAAAACGAGATATATTTAATACGCAATTAATACTAGGGTTTGAGAGAGTTTCGAGCTTCTATGGCTGCACTAACGTTTCGTGATTATCTCGAGTCCTCGTTAACTGCCTACGTATCTCAAGGGTGTGAGAATCAAGCCAATAAAATGTAGTTCTAATGTTGAGGGGTTAGACCCTTTATATAGGCGCACGAGGGCCTTGGAATTATATTAGAATTAGGAGACTTGGTAGCCAAGTCTCCTAGTGTCAAGGTTGTCTAAACCTTATAGGAGTGAGGGTTCTCGTTGGATTCCTCCCACGTTTGGGTTTCTAGATCCTTCTAGGATGAGGGCCTTCAACAGGCTTCTTGGGCCTTTACTGAGCCTTTATTAATTAATTACGAAATTAATTAATAACAGAGGCTTAACGGACCTATGGCTTCAACAGAGCTTGTGGGCTAGACTTACAAATCCAGTTGATCCTATATTTCTTCTCCATGGTCTTACCAATGAGGTGCTTGAAGATTTTATTTACAAGCCTTTGATACGTAGCTCCTGCATTCTTAAGTCTAAAAGACATAACCAGATAACAAAAGACACTAAAGTCAGTGATGAATGATACCTTATGGATGTCATCGGGGTGCATTTTGATATGGTTGTAGCCACTGAATCCATCCATGAAGCTAACCATCTCGTGCCCAGCTGTGGCATTTATTAACGTGTCTATCATTGATAATGGGAAACAGTCCTTAGGACATGCATCATTCAAATATGTGAAGTCCACGCACATTCTCCACTTTCCATTGCTCTTCCTGACCATCACATGGTTAGCCAGCCACTCAGGAAATTGAATTTCTTCAATAAATCTGGCTTCCAACAATTTCTCTACTTCTTGTTTAATAGCCTCATGTCTTTCAGGAGTAAAGCTTCTTTTCCTCTACTTGATTGTTGTCCTTCCAGGATTCACATTCAATTGATGCGTTATAAGCTCAGGGTCTATCCCTGGCATATCGGCTGCTTTCCAAGCAAAAACATCCCTGTTATCTTGCAAGAATTGAATCAGCTGTTCTTTCAGGTCATTGGGAAGTGAAGTCCCCACATACGTCACCTTCTCGGGATTTAAAGGATCCGAAGGAGCAGGCTCCAAGTCTTCTACGGGCTTGCCCCTCATTTCTTCTCGATCCATGACATTCATGTCTTCAATAGGGAGGACCTGCCCCCAGTGCCACTAGGCTTTAAGGCGGTCATATAACAGCTCCTAGCCATTTTTTGTTCTCCTTTCTCTTCTCCCACTCCATTCCTAGTTAGGAATTTGAGCTTCAGATGGTATGTAGAGGCTATCGCCTTGAAGGCATGCAACCCAGTCCTGCCAAGGATCGCATTGTAGGTGGTGCTTGCCTTGATAGCTAGAAAATTCAGCATCTGAGTAGACTGTAGAAGTTCTTCGCCCATATTCATAGGTATTTGTATAATTCCCTCTATCCGAGATTCCACTCCATTGTATCCATAGATAGGCATGTTGGAGGGGGTCAGTTGTGAATCGTTATACCCCATCTTCACAAAGGCTTCATAAAATAGGATATCTATAGACGATCTACCGTCTACCAATACTCTTTTTAGGACCTCAGCGCTTACCATTGCACCAAAACTCCGGAGTGATAGTGAGGTGCTACTTTATTCCCTTAAGGGAACAGTCAGCGCCAACGTTTCGAATAGGCAAGATGCTGGATATTCCCAACAACTCTCTTCACCGGTGAGTTTCCTATGACAGGGGTGATTATCAAGGGATCATCATGGGGGAACCTTACCCCTTCTAAATCAGAATCATCGAACGACAGAGTGACCTCAGTCCCTGCTCTCTTAGGAGGTTCTCTTACGATGCTCATTTCCTCTCGGGCATATGACTTCCTGGAGTTTCGGGAGTTACCTACTGTGGTTGGCCCTCCTGAGATTACGTTGATCACAGGCCCTCGGGGATGATTTTTTCTGTCCTTGGGGTCTGAGTCCCTTCATTTGTCATTGTGACCTCTATCATGTCTAGCACCTTCCTTAGTGTACTTTTCCAACTTTCCTCTTCTAATCAGAAACTCTATCTCAACTTTCAACTGATGACAGTCATTAGTGTCGTGTCCCATATCCCTATGGAACTGACAGTACGCGTTCTTATTTCTCTTTTCAGGATCGGTCCTTAGTGGCTTCGACCATTGAAGTCTTTACCCTTCTCAATGTCCATCAGTATTTGGCTACGGGCAGTATTTAGCCTTGCATACTCGGTGAACCTGGATCCTCCCTTCTTCTTGGAGACATTAACATCATCATTCTTTGCATACTTTGTATCGACAATATACTCAGTATCGCTGGGTCATTTCTTAGAGCAGGTGTTCGAGGCTTGAAACCCTTGGGCTTTCCTCATACTTTCCTCGGCCTTGATATACTTTTCAGCTCTCTCCTGGAGCTCATTCAAACTTTCGGGGGCCCTCTTGGCTAACGATCTCCTAAAATTTTTATCAGAAGTCCCTTGCTGTAAGGCTATCATAGTTACCTTCTGGTCTAAATCAGGGACTTTTAAGGCTTCATTTGTGAACCTGTTCATATAATCCCTCAAAGACTCATTCTTCCTCTAGTGCATATTCATTAGTGAAGCTTAGCTTTTCTCATGAGTCTTGCTGCTGATGAATTGACCAATGAAGGCCATGCTCAGATATTTGAATGACCCAACAGATTTTGGTGATAGGCGACTGAACCACCGCTGAGCCATACCACTCAGGATTTGGAGGAACGCCCTACACTTGACGGTGTCATTTACGGGCTATACCAACAGTGCATTAGAGAATGTGAGAACATGATTTGAGGGATCTCTTGTCCCATCATAGGCCCTAATTGTAGGCATCTTAAACTTCCTTGATATCTTCTTATTCATAATATTCTCAGTAAAAGGGGGAGTAGGATCATCAGGATCTCCAAGTGGTAATAGGTCTTGGGAGTCAGCCCTAACATGACTTGCCCTTGTTTGCCTCCTAGTTGGGGGCTCATCGAAATCTATAATAGATGCGTTTCTTATCGACCCCCAGCACCTTCAATTCTGGGGCGCTATCGCCTTGCTAACGCCCTCTCTAGGTCCTTCCTCAGTGGCTGGGCTTCGGCTTCATGAACACGTATTCTGTCTTGAAGGCTTAGGGAGTCATTATCTTGAGGCCCTCGGGGTTGGGTACTCCTTCCTCCAAGGGGATCCTTACCGGGTCGCCTACGTCGTGGGTTTATATCCTCGTCAGACGACTCCTCATCATCAGTAGAGTAAGGTCCAGAGAAGTCCTGACTTCTTCGTTGTGAGGTATAGTGGGGCAACAACCTTTGCTCATAAAGGGGCTCATAGTTTCTTAGGAGCCCATAGCGAGGGTCGGGTGTTATAGCAGACGAGATCTGCAAAGTAGGAGGAGCAATAAAAGTTGTATGAAGGGGTGAAATTACCTGGAGTGGAGGAACCGAAGCATGGATGGACACATCGGGGTTGGAAGGATGAACAACGACGCTTAGGGGTCCGACACGCCGAATACTTGCTTTAGGGTCCTCGACGGAGGTGGTGGGAACAGTAGCTCCTTGTTCTTGTGCCCCAATAGGGGGAATGTTGGTGTCAACAGCGGTGTCAGTGATCTCTCCCTCGAGGGTACTCGCGGTTCTTCCTGTTCTTGCCATGGTTGTTATTCATTTCCCACAGACGGTGCCAAATGTTACGGATCAAAAACGTGATGTATTTAATACGCAATTAATACTAGGGTTTGAGAGAGCTTCGAGATTCTATGGCTGCACTAACGTTTCATGACTACCTCGGGTCCTCGTTAACTGCCTACGTATCTCAATGGGTGTGAGAATCAAGCCAATAAAATGTAGTTATAGTGTTGAGGGGTTAAGCCCTTTATATAGGCGCACGAGGGCCTTGGAATTAGATTAGAATTAGGAGACTTGGTAGCCAAGTCTCCTAGTGTCAAGGTTGTCTAAACCTTATAGGAGTGAGGGTCCTCGTTGGACTCCTCCCACATCTGGGTTTCTAGATCCTTCTAGGATGAGGGACTTCAACAGGCTTCTTGGGCCTTTACCGAGCCTTTATTAATTAATTACGAAATTAATTAATATCTGAGGCTTAATGAGTCTATGGCTTCAACAGAGCTTGTGGGCTGGACTTACACCTTATCGATTGAAATAGACTAAGTACATCAATGCTACAATCCAAATTATCAGTTGATTCACATAAACATTTCAACTGATAAATGGTTTCCTGATCAATTGATATTTATAACTTTCATATCAATTGATCAGTTACATCAATTAAAATTTTTATGATTCAAAGATTAAAGTTATCATCAAATTACATGTAAATTCCTAACAATCTCCCCCTATTTGTGTCTATGACATGAACATGCATAAATCTACTTAAAGATAACAAAACCCTTAATTATTTCCATTCAGATAGAATCAAGAAATTTAAATAGCACTTTAAATTTTGGAATTACCAGTTTGTTGAATAACTTCTGCAAGCTGCTCCAATGTCTTCACCATCTATATAATCCAATTAGTTTTTCTTCTTTCTCTTCTCAGCATTTTCCTTTAATTGTCTCATGAATGAACTCCTCAAAATTGTTTCATCTCTGTCAGTCTCTCCAAGTTACCTCATAAGGTAGTGAATTTCTTCATCTGTGATTTTGTCCAGATATTTGCAAATATCAAAGAACTTTGTATTGCCATCCACATCTGTAAAAATCATTGCATATTTTGGCTCTAACACCACCTTTTTGACTCGAGACTTCCATAGTTTAAGGGGTGAATCAGGTTTAGCTTCTGCCTTTGATCTCCTTAGCTTTGAGATTTGATGTTGAATTTCCTGAGCAATTGTTTTATTGAGTTTGTACTTTCTGTTGAGTAGAGGAAGAATGGTCTTCAGAACATTGTAGCTTTACTTCATTATCACCTTTACTGAATAAGTGATTTTTACTCCATTCTCGTACTCTAACCTCATTGATTCTTCTTGGTTAGAGATTGCAGGGTGAGTTCTTACTCTTATCAACCCTTTTTCACTTATCACTAGTATCCCTTTCATATCATAGCCTTCAATTGTTACATCCTCCTTGATTTCTTCTTGTTTAACCTGAAGGTTTTCCTGAACCACTTTTATTGAGTAGAACTTGTCTTTTTCTTAGCCATGGCTATTTTCCTCTTTTTCCTTAGTGGTTGTTCTACTAATTGATCTTTCATATTCCATTCCATTTTCATTTTCCTTGCAATTTCTTCATTCTCCTTTTCTCTTCTTGCAGCATCTGAAAATCCTGAGGAAATGGCTCCTTGAAGAAGCTTATGGCTAACTGGCTCCTTCTTTTTCTTTTCTTTTTCAATCATTATGGCTTTACCTTTTTTCTTCTCTTCAAGGGCTTCAAGATCAATTGTGAGAAAGGTTTCTGCATTTGAATTACTTACTTTGACAGCCTTCTTTGCATTTTCATTTACTATTCTTGTCTGTGCAATGAACTCATCCAAGTTCCCTTTTTTTGCTGCCTCTGTCACCAACTCAGTGCTCTTTCTTAGATCTTCAATTCTTTTCCTTTCCCTCTCAATCATTGATTGAGTTTCTCTTTCCCTAGAAATTCTTCTAGCTTCTAGATCATCTTCAAACTTCTTGAATTCTTTCTTTTTCTATTCTAAGTCATCTTTGGCTGACTTAGATGACTCAGATGTCTTTGAAGATTGTTTATCCATGTTGCTTCCATTTTTAGTAGCCCTTTTTTTTGCAGAACCACCAATGCCACTTGATTTATCCATATTAGAACCACCAACACCACCACTGTCTTTGCCATCACCATCGCCATCCTTCTTCTTAGCATTCTCCCCTTTTTGTTATCATCAATTGGAAGAGGTGGTGGCATTCTATCAATGAAGAATGGAAGCATGTAGACTCTGGCCTTTAATGATGTCATCCATCTTCTTTTCTAGAGACTCCACTCTTGTTTCCAAGGCTGCAAAGTTATTGGATTCCTTGAACAATTTGTCCTTGATTTTACCCATAGTATTAATAGGTAGCTTCTCATCCAACCTTCTCTATAATGAATTCTTGTTAGAAGTGATATATCCCTTGATAATCTCCAATTCTCTCTTTACTCATGTCACTATGATCTTCTGAATTTTTAATGACTCCCTCATATATTGAGCAATTCTCCTTTGATTGGGATCTGCAATTTCTCCTTCCACCATTGCCCTCCTATATTGAGAAAGAATCTCAGTTTCAGAAGCTTCTAAGGAACAATCAATAGAGCTCATCCATGGCTCTTCATCAAAATCATCTTCTAACTCTTCAGGTGCCATATAACATGTATCTATTGTATTGGCAATGCTTTCCTTCAGATTCCTAGTCCTTTGTTCTGTATGCTCAATTCCCAACAATTGTTCTGCATCCCTGTTACTTGAAGAAACCAACCCTTGATATTGTGGATCAGGGTGAACAAAATTATGTGGATCCAAGTCACCAGCATCAACATCTGCATCATCAGTTTCCTTGTTAACTCCACTCCCACTTACTTCCGCATTAGATACTCCCCCTATCTTCTTTACTCCCTCCTCCTCTAACATTAATTCATTTTCCAACTTTTGTTCAAATAACAAAATTATTTTATCTCTCTATTTTGCATCAGGATCTCATCCTGGAATCTCACCTCTTCCTCACTCATATCTTGTGCACCTTCTAAGGTGGGGATCTCATGTGTTTCACTCTCATTTATGAAAGAAATAGGAATGTCCTTACTCACTTCCTCTCCTTTTTCCAGATTACAATCCTTCCTCTCACTCAACTCACTCATTCCTAAGAGTATTTGTGCAACATCAATCGATTGAGCATCAATTGATGTATAGAAATTATTAGTCGAAGTGTTTGGGATATCCATTGATTGATGCATGCCCATTGATTGATCTTGAGTATCGATCGATGGCTTATCAGTCGATGACTGAATATCAATTGATGAAGGAACATCAATTGATGGAGTAGAAACATTTGAGGTTGTGATTTGAGAAGTTATATTTGAAATTACATATGAGATAGAATCCCGAAGAAAATTCAAGAGAGAGTGTTGGCTTCTCCTTGATTAACAAAGAAGGAGAATTTGAAAATGTTTGATTATTTATCAGAACATTTTTTGAAGAAATTTGATGAGTTAGGGAAAGAAGAATAGAAGGGATTGGAATTGAGAGATAATGAGACTGCATTTCATCATTTACATGAGATGCATCAAACTGACTTTGAGAAGGCTTCATCACAGTTTCCTGTGATTTTGTAGTGTGTGCTTCCTCATGTGCAAATGTGATTCTTCTTCTTTTATATGTTTTTGGTGATTTAGCTGGTGTGTCCCCATCTTGGTTCTGTGCCCCTGGTTGTGGGCTATTTTCAATATTGTCATCCTTTTGAGAGGATGCCAATAGAGATGTGGTATTGTCCATATTAACATCCATAGTCTTTTGAGAGACTATGAAGTGGCTTGGCTTAGGTTGCACACCCTCACTCTCCTTATTCTTCTGGGTTCTTTGATGATCCCCAATTCCCTCACCACCTACATCCTCCTCTAATCTATCAGCCATGATAGATGCTTTTCTTTTATTTTGATTTTACAACAACAAGGTTTTGGGAACTTGTTGAGGTTGGCTTGATAGATTTGGGTTTAGAAATTGGATGTATGGCTTGGGTAGGAGGGTTGGGGTCATTACTAACACTCTCCATAGTCACAGAAGACAAAGAAGATTGGGGATTGGAAGAAGTTAGGGTAGAGATAAATACCTGAACAAAAGGTGGATAAATCAATTCCACATTATTGTGAAGATTTATTCTTACCAAGTCTTTGAATACCATTTTGTTTTGAACCAGCAATTCAAGGTTTATGTACTCCGGTCAATCTCAATATCCTTGACAAAATGGTTAATAATAATCATGATAAATCTAGCATAGTAAATATGATTAGATCTATTAATCTTGTTTCCCAATTTGACAAATATTTCATTGATCAACAGGCTTCCTAAATTGTGATATCTATCATATAAAATTCTATAACCTACTTTTTGCATACTTGTTATTGCATCAAAATTACTAACTTTACCAGAAAAACACTTTATTATAACATCAAAGAAATATGACCATTCTTTTCTTATATTCTTTCTAACAATACTACCTAAACTAGTATCAGAAGCAGTGTAATTGATTTCCCTAAGCATGCTTCTTATTTCTGTGTCAGTGGGTGCATTTTCTGTACTATTAGCGGAAATGTTTAGACACTCACCCAAGACCACAGTGGTTAGAATATACCTTTGTCCTTTGCAATCAAAGGAGATTGAAAAAAAAAATCATCTGTTACCTCTGCTGTTGTCCAGAATTCTTCAACTAGATTGCACATTATTTTTTGTGCTTCCGTGAGGGCTTTTGAGATCCTTGAACTCCTTAGGAATTCCATTAGTGGATGAAATTCTGTTGGGGCTTCCTCCACCATAGTGCAAGCAACGAAGTTGTTGAGCTCATAGTAGAATCCTGATTGTGAGACTTTCTTTGATGATGTCATAATCGTATTTAAAGATATAGATATGAATTGACTGGCAAACTTATTAGTATTGAAGCAAAAACAATAATAAGACAGTAAGTAGATTAAGGTTCTTAGCAAGAGATAGATAAAGAATGAGTTCGAAGATTGAGAAAGAGAAAGAGATAGAGAAATCGTTAATAAAATTGCAAGTAAGAATTAAAAGATGTTTTAATCTCACTATTTATATTTACTGAGTTTCCAATCAATTTCTTACTCAAAATAGAACTTAATCGACCGTTGGAAGAAAAATGAAAAGTAGAAATTACCATTTTTGGCAATCGACTGTTATACATACAAGAATGTATGTATTAATCATTTGATAGAATAAGTAATCAACGGATAGATTTTGTACAGGTCGATTGATGACATGAACCCCTTTAAATTCCAGGTCATCAATTGATAATTAACTTATCCATCGACAGGTACTCTTATCCATCGATAAATAAATATATCATCAATTGATATATTTATCTGTCGATAGCTGTTAATAAAATTGCAAGTAAGAATTAAAAGATGTTTTAATCTCACTATTTATATTTACTGAGTTTCCAATCAATTTCTTACTCAAAATAGAACTTAATCGACCGTTGGAAGAAAAATGAAAAGTAGAAATTACCATTTTTGGCAATCGACTGTTATACATACAAGAATGTATGTATTAATCATTTGATAGAATAAGTAATCAACGGATAGATTTTGTACAGGTCGATTGATGACATGAACCCCTTTAAATTCCAGGTCATCAATTGATAATTAACTTATCCATCGACAGGTACTCTTATCCATCGATAAATAAATATATCATCAATTGATATATTTATCTGTCGATAGCTG